>CAUYRH010113779.1:0-140729 GCA_963574655.1 Perodicticus potto | reverse complement strand
CAGGACAACGATGACGGCTGCAACCAAAAGATGGCCGGGTGTTGTGGCGGGCGCCTGTAGTTCCAGCTACTTGGGAGGCGGAGGCAGGAGACTCGCTTGAGCCCAGGAATTGGAGGTTGCTGTGAGCTGTGATGCCACAGCTCTCTATCCAGGGTGACAGCTTTTGGCTCTGTCTAAAAAAAAAAAAAAAAAAAAAAGAAATGTCTGGTCTTTGCTTTACATCGACCACAGGAAGTGCCACCATTATGTCAACTATTTCGTGCAGGCCTACTGAAGATTAGCATTGTTCTGGGTGCTGGTTGATACCGGGGACTCATTTAAACCCACAACTTGTTTACCACCCGCAGTCCACTGTGGTGCAGACGCTGACTGAGAACCTGAGTGCCTGGGCCTTCTCTTCGGCGTGGGCTGTCCAGCTGGGGAGGCGGGCATGTGTACATAAGTCAGTGTCTGCAGAGGGCTGGGTGAGCCTTGAACCATGAAGAGTCACAGGCAGTGGGAGGAGGAGAGTGGTTCCTTATTCTTGTGGGGGCTTCACAGGTGAGACCCTGCCGTTGCTCACGTGATTAGACAAACCACTGCAGGAGGGAAGTCCCTGAGGACCAAGCACTCCAGCTTCCTGGCACATCTGTCCCGCCTGTCATCAGGTCATGCAAAGCACACAACCAAAGGATAGCCCCAGGGACCCTCCCCGGACCAGCTGGGACATAATGTCCCCCTCTGCTTCCCCCTGCAGAGAACGTGTCCCCACTGCACAAACAACAGCTCCTGGCACAGCGGACTGCTTCCTCATGGTCCTGATAGGAGATAAGGTCCCCACAGATTAAAGAGGACAGTTCTGGAAACTTCCACTTTCACACCACAGCCCAGGGCCTCAGCCCCAGCTAGTCTCCAAGTCTGGGTTTGCAGTAAAATTCCCTCAACATGCTAACACCCCACTCTCCTTACACACACACACACACACACACAAATAAGGGTCTCTGCACACTCAGGGTGTGCTCAGGAGATGGAGCCGAGGCTCTGGAGCTAGCAGATGGGAGAAGGTCTGCCTGCCTTTCATTATTCAGAGAGCAGTAGTCAGGCAGGGTGGCCTGGACTCTCAGGTTCTCTGGTCCCTTTAGTCCTGCTCTAAGGGAGCCCGTGCTCACCCCATCTGACTCTCCGGGGTAGACTTTCTAATCCATCAGAACAAAGCCTCCCAGGGGCCAGTGCCAAATCTCATGCAGGCTTGCCTCCCTGGCCCCGCCCCCTTCCCCCTACAAAGCTGTTTCTGATGCACCCTTTGCAGGATTTTGCAAGTCAAGAGCTATGCCTCTGTGAGGCGACAGCCCAGCAAACCTCCTTGTATCCCCTGGGGGATCTAGATACAGATGGTGTGAGGGTATCCCCAAAGTGGATAGGAATGACAGCAAACCAGCCTCCCACCCCACTGCTCTGTTATCTCTTTGTGGGCAAGGGCCCTTGAATTTTGCTCAGGTGTGCCACTTTCTAGCCATACGCTATTGATAGCTATGTAACCTTCCAGATCTTGGCTGCCTCACCTGTCAAACAGAGGAAAGGTGGACCTATTCCACGGTGCTAGTGTAAAGGCTGATCCATGCAAAGGCTTAACAGAATGCCTGGTGCATAGCAAGTACTCAGGAGATGTCATTTGCCTGGCATTTGTAATTGTAATATTATCTTTGCATCATCAGCCCGAAGCACAGTGCTGAAGCACAGAAAGGGAGGCGTGGGAAGGAGTGTGGGGGGTGGACTGCCGCTTCTACCCCTGAGCTGCACCTTCTCCGACTTTCAGGCCAGCACCTGGAGATGAGCAGAATCCAGTGGCCTCTCTGGATAGTTTTATGGGTCATAACACTGGGCTGGCAGGAGGGGCGGAGTTAATACAAGGCATTTATAGTGGTTGGTGATTAAAGTAAGGTGGTGGAGAGATTTGGGGAGTCATGTGAGGCACACAGGAATGGAAAAAAATCCTGACACCTCAGCTTGGAGATAGGCCCAAATCTGCCCTTCATTAAATGCATGACTCTTGGAGCAAGACTCTGTCTCGAGAAAAGTAAATAAATGCATGCCTCTGGGCAAGTCGTTTCCCCTCTGAGCTGCTGTCAGAAGTAAAAGGAAGGATTTTCTCTCGAATGCCCAGCACCATGAACCTAGGGGAAGGCTGCCGAGTGGGAAGCCTGAGGCTGCCAGCCGGTGGTGATGAAAGTGCGTGCTCTGAAGCCAATGGGCAAGCAAATGTTGTTTGGCTTCTGAACAACCAGCCCCGCCCCTGTGCCTGGTCTGACAGCGGCAAGGAGGGAACAGGACATGCTGCCCACAGGAAGCACCTCTGGTTACCCTGGTCACCAGGCCCTGACAGTAGGAGGGAAGCTAAGCAAGCTTAGAAACTGCTGCTTCCCAACTATGCCCCTCGCAGCTCTCTGCTGGCCATGAAGCGTCTTCTAGTGAGGACTGTTCCAGCAGGCTGATGGATGCGTTTTCTGAACCTCTGCTTTGGTCTAACATGTTTTGGCATTCCCTCGTTGACTGCCAGAGGTTGCAAAGTGGGTTTTGTGGGTTGTTGTTGCTCTTGCTGGCCCCCTCTGCCTGTTCCCCTCTCCCCAGGGCTGTCTGAGACATAAGCTGGTCTCATGACTAAGCTTAGGCAGCCAAGGGCAGCTGGCCAGGGCTGACTCTGGACATTACATAACCAGAAGCCTGTGGATGTTTCCAACATTGAATCCAAAGCAACAGGTTCCACAAAATTAGTACATCTAGCTCCAGGGCTTAGGACGCAGGAATAATGGAGCCTAGAGGTCAGCCCCAGGGGTGGCTAGGTACCACCATGGGCTTGTCACTCAGTTCCACCTGGACATTAAGGTTTGTCTCCTCTGGGGAGTTTTGAAGTCATGGGGTCTCACCCTTATCCCCTCATTAGATGGATAAGTAGTCACCAAGTCCATATTCCAGGCTAGGAACCACCCCAGTAGCTGGGGACACAAATATGAGCAGTGAGTCAAAGGTTTGAGCACCTCTCACTCTGAACACCTGACTAGTTCCTAAAGGTTTAGAAACCCTCTTTCCCTCATGGCCATGCTGGCTCCTGGCACAGAGCTCTGCACATAGGGAGGTCCTTGCAAAGGTGCCGGACCAGTTGCTGAGTTATTCAAGGTGAAGCCCAGTCCTCTCTGCTGGGAAGTACAGCCTTCCAGCACCCACCACCAGCTCCTATGGACAAGAAACACACCAGTGTCCCAGGGCACTCGGAACATCTGGGCTAGAAGGGCCCTTAGGTGCTACCAAGCCCAACCCTGCACTGTTAACAAAGGGCAAATTCAGGTATAGGAGCCACTTAGAGGTGGGGCTGAGGATACAGGTTCTCTAGATTGCAAATCTGATGTTCTTGTCCTTAAGGCAAACTTCCTTCATGTGCCGCAGCACCTCCACGTGTTTGGCGATCTGTTTAATCATAATATGCCCAGCAAGCATCTCTCATGAGCTAGGCTGCAGAAAGCCCATCAAAGCTGGGAAGACAGGGAAAGAAGGTGCAATCCCACCACAGGGTGAAGTTCCTGTGATCAGCACAGATTCAGTGTAAAGATCTGAGGGGTGCAAACCTAAGTTGGAACCCCAATGACTGCACCAGACCTGTGGGCATCATTGAATCCCAGAAAGCCAGACCGTGGAAGAGCCCGTAGGGGTGGTCTAGCCAGTCCAGTCCCTCATTTTACAACTGGGCAGACCTCAGCCCAGACAAGGGCAGTGACTAGACCCAGGTCTCAAGGTTACCAGGTAACAAAGCCATGTGCCATGTGTTTCCAGAGCTCAGCTTCCTAGCAAGGGCCTCTGAGGGACTCCACCTGCACTGCCCTGGGACAGTGCAGCCACATCCATTTCTGTTGCCACAGCAGCTACCTCTCCAGCAGGCAGAAGGGCGAGGTCTGGCTGAGGCTTAGACATTGAGCAAACACACACCCCAGTTCCAATCTGCTTCACGTCCCTTGGCCAGGACTCTTCTGGCACAAACCCAGAATCCCTCCTGGAGCCAGGCCGATGATGTCACTCACCTTCATCTGCTTGATGGTGTAGACCAGTGTGCCAAAGGGCCCCTCCTTCACCAGCTTCTTCCCCACCACCTTGGCCCGGATCACTGCAGAGAGAACAAGACAGAGATGGGGGAGGTTACAAAGGCCTGAACCACACCAGGAACAGCGCCTCTGGTGGGCACGCTAGCCCCGACCATGCTCGGAATCGCTCTCTTCCCTTGGAGGCAACTTGAATAAATGATTGTGCTCCTAAGAGTGGGAATTCTAGACACTGAGGTGAGAAGGAGGTCAGAGGATAAAGGGAAGTAGATGTCATTCAAGTTAATTACCCCAAGGTTCACAATTACCAGCCCTGGAAATTCTTAGGCAATACTCACCCCCAGCCTGGAGTTTTTCTTGTCTCTGCGCTTTACTATAATCCAAAATCTACTTTTCCTGTTGGAGCCTCCTGTCCTCCCTCCATTGCCCACCTGGCAATGCCATGGGCCAGACCTATTATCTTTCTAGAACCCTTTCCTAATGACCTCATTTAGGACTCTTCCTGTGCATGGGTTAAGTCGCCCGGTCCTGACACATGCTCAGGGTTGCCATGTGCCCTAGTTGCCCTCAGTGTCCTCGTTGGGCATTCTAATTAGGTGCTTGGTGGCCAGCACTTCGAAAGCCAGGGAGCAACAGGGGTCCAGTTCTGTGGTGATGTGGTGGAAGATGGAGAGTCTGGGGAGGCAGCCTCAGGAGCCAGACAGAACAGTTCCAAGCACAGCTCTTCTGTTTACGGCTGTTGTACCTGTGGGCAAGTAGCTAACTTTGTTTCTGGTCCCCACCTCCTCTTCCATAAAACAGAATGGTATTAATCTCCTGAAGGGATTAGAAAAGATAATGGATGAAAACCTCTTGACACTGTCTTGGATATAAGTTTACTTTTGATAAATGTTATTAATAGCATCATCATCACCAGCGCCACCAAAACTGTAAAGGGTTGACCACGGAAGGCATGTCACAATAAAGACGGCTCCCACTTCTTGCACACCTACTATGCGCAATTGTATATTTCACTTATTTGCTCCTCTCAACTGTCTTACAAAGGCAGTGTCAGCACCCACATTATTTAGATAAGGAAACTGACCTAGAAGTGAAGCTGCTGCTTCTTTCTGAGCCTCAATTTTCTCATCTGTAAAGAGGGTATAACCCTCCCCACATCGTGGAGGTGGAATGAGGATTAAACAAAAGATCTTAGGCAATCTCCCTCGACAAGGTCTGGCAGAAAGGAGTTGCTCAGTAAATACCTGTTGACTCTAAGTATGAAAATAATCAGACCCAGTGCACTGCGGCCAGATCCTGCTGCATTTACTCGTGCAGGAGGATCCCACCAAGAGGAATTGACTTTGAGGTCATCAGAGGCTGAGGCTGTGTCTTCTCCTTCTAGTTCATGTGGAGAAGCAGCACCCAAAAGCTGCCTTGGAGTATCTGTACAATTAGCACACAGAGGAGCAAATGGATACGTCTTGGAAACAAAAAGTGGAAATTGCAGAGAGTAACATTCATGGGCTCCACCAAAAAGAAAAAAAAAAAAAAACATTTAATAATAAGAACTTGATTTAATGTTTTAATCTGAAAGAACAGTGCATCCTTACCATTCATTCAATCCTGATGTGAATAAATTTTGGTGACTTACTTGAATTTTAAGGAAGGTGGATACATAGTTTTTCAAATGCAAAAAATGATGTAATCTCTGTTCAGTAATTGTTAAGTTGTAATGATCTGCTATCATTTTCAAATCTAGGACAGTGTTTATTTTGAATTGTTATACTATTTAAAGATCGAAGACCTATTGCAATTAGGGAACACACAGCCTCACAAAATAAAAAGTGGTTGTGATTGCAAAAATAAATAAATAAATAAATAATAGGAACTTAACTACAGAAGGGAAGGGGCCTGCTGTAGGAAAGTGTCTCCACCGAGGGAGGCTGGAGGCCCCCATGCTAGCATGGCAGGAACGGAACGCGTCTTGCTCATGCAGCCCATGCAAACGGAACTCTTCCAGCGCTGAGATCCTGTTGCTCTTCCCTATTTTAAGTTTCATCTAGGCCCCAAAGGAGCAGATGTTCAATAAATGCTTTTTTAAACAGAATATCCTTCACACACACACACACACACACACACACACGAAGCTCCATTATCCCTCCCCATCGTGGAGGCCCCACTGCGTTTCCCAGTTCTTTGACTCTAATCTCTTTCTTTCAAAAAGACCTTTACGGAGAACCAAGTCCCTATTTCCCTATACCTACTGGATTCTGTCCTGTTTCTCCCCACATGGGCTTGGATGCTACCCTTCCAATCAGACATGAAGTCAGGACTCAATGAATCAATGGTCCCTTCAGACCTTCCTTGCCAGGGATGGCCAAACACGGAGGCCTTTGGCAACGTTAGCTCTTTAGCTGAGGCAGCTCACATTAGGAGGAGGCGAATGGCTGTTTCCAAGTCTGCTGTGAAAAACGAGAGGCTGGCAAGATCCCAGGCCAGTCTCTCCTTCAAGACTCTGCATCCACCTCTGTGTCTCACTCTGTAGCAGCATCCTCGGCTGCCAGCCATCCTCCCAGAGGCCCCTGGGACGACTTCCTCTATGTGAACTCCCACAGGCAGGTTGTAACAGCTTCACTGTTGGGCAGAGGCATGTCTGCCAGGACTTTGCTGTTGATTCTTCCTGAATTGATTTGGCCCCATCCTCTCTGCTTCATTAACACAGAAGGTAAACCAGGGAGTGAGTCTCGGCCCGGGGGGCAGGGCAGGGGTAGGCAAAAGGGACTCCTTTAAATAGCAACATCCTGGCTCAAAAATGGCTCGACTTGATTTAGACATAAGATGTCATAAGCAGACCTGTCTCGTAAAGCTGGGTACTTCTGGAAGCTTCTGCAACTACAGCCAGCCAACTCCTTCCTTACCCTGAAATGGCCTGAGTTTGGAACCTTTTCATCTGAGGATAGTTTAATGAAAAGAGAAAGCTTTTATAGTCAGGAAGCTTCATTGGAATTCCACCATCACTGTGTCGCCTCACCAGGGCACTTTCCTCCTAAATCCCTCCGGCTTTCTCAGCCCCATGCTTCTCACAAGGCTTACAAGTGATGTACTTGCTACTAGTAGAGCAGCACTATGGCAGAGAATTGAAGCATCTGGGCTCTGGAGCCTGACTGTCTGGGTTCAAATCCCAGGCTGAAGCTGTGTGATCTTTGGGAAGTTACTGAACCTCTCTGTGCCTTAGTTTTCTAACCTATAAAATAGGAATGGTGATAACAGGGCCTCATAAAGTTGCTGCGAGGGTTAACTACAAGCACTGAGAACAGTGTGTGAGCCCATCCCATGCCCCCCAAGCCCATCCCAAGCTACACTATCAGTACTGCCACCCCCCGCATGACTTCTGTTGTTATCTGTCAATCCTGGCGGACTTCAGGCTTCTAACATGCACCGTGTGCTAAGGCCTGGAAGCTCTGTTTAGGATAAGAAGAAACGCATGCTCATCAAACTATCTAGCCTTGCAAATTTTCAGGGAGAGGTGGGGGAGCAGGAATGAAGTGGTCAGATCAAGTGGAACTGTCCCATCTCATTGCCCACCTGTAACCCAAGAGGGGCCTCAGGACCAGCCAAACAAGATCATGGTCATAGTCCAGAAAGACTGAAGCAGAGATGGCCCAGGGTAGAGACCACGGCAGTGTTTTCCTTTACAAAAACAAAAACTTCAGTAATTTGAGCTAAAATTAAACAGCATTCTGCCCTCCCCAATAAATTTACACAGTCCTTCCAAAGTCAAATCACTGGCCAATCCAAAATCCTCCTATTTGGTTTTCGAATTAATGTCTTTATTTGTTTTGCTCTCTCCCCTATAATTTAAAAGTGTGCTATTTTGTACTTTCCCGTTTGGCAATCAGGGCTCTCCTGAGGCAGTCACTGGCCCAGGGGCCACAGGGAACAAGGGAGGTGGGGGAGGTCATGGTTGTCCAACAACAACAGAAGACAGTTTCCAAACTGGGAGCTGGCGGCACGTCTGGCCATTCCCTCCACCTTGTTGCAGCGGCTAGAAGCCAGCTTTACAGATGGGCCGAGTGGACACAGGTTTTCTTTATTCCTGTCCATGTTGGAGCGTGGCCTCCACTCTGTCTACCCAGTGTCCTCTGGCAGCTAAACCAACATGGGCGTGAACTAGCTTGGTGTCTGGAACATTGGGTTGGGTGCAGGGGGTGGGAGGGGGGTAACAACAAAAAACAGAAGTCCCATTTCCTGCTTCCACTGATTGCAGCCTAGCGGGGAGATGAGGTTTAGAAGTTCATGGCCAGAGGACTAATCTCATCTCCAAAAGACACAAGCACCAGCTGGAGGAGGGGGGATGGGCTCAGCCTCTGAGCCTCTCTCACCCCTCTGTAGTCTCCTTTGCTCTTAGGAAGGGAATGTGGGCTCCTGGAGTATGGAGGCCAAAAGTGGGACCAAGGAAGAGATTAATTAAGAAATAAATGGTATTTTAGCTTGAAAGTAGCCAAGAAGAAACTAAACAGGATGTGTGAGTTTAAATAATTGGCAAACGGATCTATGAATACACATGCGGCCCTCTTAAATACATGATACACCGGAGAATCCAGGTATGAGAGTGTATCTCTACAGAGTTATCTTTTCTTCCTTCAAGTATTGCCCTAGAGAGAGAAGACTGGCAAAAGCTTACACAAACAAAGGAAGTACGGCTCATCCTTTCTAAAAATATATCTGTGCTGCCTCTCCTTACCTCCAGCTCCAGTAGTGTGGACCACAGCAGTGCACATTTTGAACAAAGAACAATTCCAGCGGCAGATGGGATTCAGTTTCCGGTACAGCTTACCAGTGTGTCTCCAGAAACTGCGTATCTGCTGTACATCAGCACACTCAGAGCGGGAGATCAAGGCACCCCAGAGCTGACCCTGTCTCCCTCCCTCTCCTTCCATCCCCCATCCAACCACTGTCAACCAATCCAGATCTTTCTGCCCCCAGCTGATGGACAATGCTTGGGGATCAAGGATCCCTCAATTAGTTAATGGGTACTAACGTAACACCCCAGGTTCTGCTCATCTTACCAGATGGGCCATGGCAGTGAAATCACTCCATGACACAGGAGTTGATCCAGCGCCCTAGCGGATAAGGTACTACCATTGCCACCACACACACGAACACACACACACATAAACACCTGCCCATTCCTGTCTCTCTAAAGGCCCTATGAAGGATTTTCCTGATTTAAGGAATGATGTTTAGAAGGATGGGAGCAGAAGTCACTCTTAGTGTCAAGGGGCTGCTCTTCTGATGGGAGCCCAAGCAGGCAAGAGCTCAGTAGACAGAAAAGTCTGGACTTGGAGGAAAAGAGGGATCTGGAAGTGTTAGAATCATGCCTGCCCCCTGGAAGCACACCACAAAGAAGGGGAGGGGGTCCCTGCAATCCAGCTTGTCTGACAGTCACTTCATCCCCACAGGATGTCAGAGGGAGAAAAGCAGGGCTGCCTACAACCTTTGCGTGGGTTTCGTACTGATTGCGGAACAGTTGATAAGTTTCCTGCGTCTCCCCTCCCCACCATCAGCCCTGTGAAGGCCACAGAGGAGGATGGATCAGAGGCAGACCTCTAATAAGCCCTCAGCAACCCCCGCATCCCCTTAACCACTCTGCCATCGCCCTTCCTGATCTCTCACACGTGTCCTCTGACCAGCAGTAAGAATCCACAGTGATCGTGGCAGCAGCACAACAGGCTATCATCTGTTTAGCACACTGCTCCCCGTAAGGCTTTCATGGAAAAAAAAGAAATAACTTAGAAACCACAAAACCACAGGATCCCTAAGCCTTCTCACAACACTGGGGAGTCTGAGGTTAATTAGGCTGATTAATTAAAGGAGACAACATCTCTGTAAAAGGGCACTCTAGCCCTGAAGCTAAGCAGATGATATACTGGTATACTGCTGGGGGTGATCCTTCATAGATTCTGAAATTTACTAATCAGAGGAAAACAGCAAGGGGGACCCAGAAAGATTCTTGTGATTCAGCATTTCCTCGTCCCAGGGGAATCTCTTTCATCTTGCTGTAGTGATGCTTTTCAAGGTCCTCCTCAAACATTTGCTGCCTCTTTGGGGACCCAATGTGGCTGTCTACACTGGAGGAAAGGGCCTTAGGATTTACAGGTGGAGATCAGAACCCCGAGGGGCCTGCCCTGACCCCATCTGGGTCCCCCTGGTGCCCAGAATGTGGCCATAACCCTAAGCCTTCTCCCCCCCAAAGCCCTGTAAAAAGACTCAGGAGTTGCAAGTTCAGATCAAGAAAACCCAGAGCACATGGATCTGGATGAAGTTGCTGCCCCATGCCTGTGTGACCTTGGGGCATGGTAACACAGGCATGAAGTTGTGTGAAGTTGCTTCCCTGTGTCTAAGTTGTGGGGGGTTAATTGCCAGCCTTGAAGGCTTCCTGCAATGACCTCAGCCCTTCCCCCACTCTACTCCGGCAGCTCTGGGCAAGGTCACCCACAGCCTTCTCTATGCCCCTGGGTTCTCAATCCTCCTGTCCACACCATCTGTGCAACTGACACCTCCCACACTTCTGCAACCTCCAACCTCGAGCTCCCATGATCTTTAACTCATGTATCTGAGTGTCTATAGTTCATCTACATTTACTCCTCAAGTCTAATAAGACATCTCACATTCAACCCTTCCACTAGGGAGCTCCGGATAACAGGCTTCCCATGTGGCCTTCTCCATCTCGGGAAATGGCAACTTGCTCCACGCCAGCATCCCAGTGCTCCAAACATGCCCTCGCAACACAGCTGGGACCCTCTTCCTTCACTTGACACTCCTTCGCTTGTTTCAGACATCACCTGGGCAGGGAGCCTTCCCTAATCCCGCACATCCCTCCCCACCCCGCAGGCTCTCAACCCCTCACCAGCCTCTTGGGCCTACATCTGGCCCTGGCCAGCACCTGACCCGTTATGTCTTCACTGCTTTGTCCATCATCTATCCCCACTGGAATGTAAGCCTCCAGAGGGCAGGTTCCTTATCTTACCAAGTGCTGTAGGCAGAGTGACCAGAGGCTCCAAATATGTGTTTGCTGAATACCTGAAGCTAAATGTGATTTCCTGTATCAAGTGCCACATGCACAGAGGGCAATTAAAAAGCAGATAAGTAACTCTCCTGGTTAAGCTCTGGCATATGACCAAGTCTTTCTGAGCCTTGTGCAATCAAAAGAGGATAATAGCAATTCTGAGTTCCTAGGGCCAGATAAACATCTGTTCAACAATCATTACTTGAGTCCTGTGCTGGGCTTACAAACATGGAGATAAATGAGGCCCCCGGGAACTTGGAGGCCAGAGGTCAGAGAGACCAACAGTGGTACTGAAGTATCGTACAGCACTGGGGGCAAGAAGAAAGAGCCAGCATGGCTTGAAGAGGACGTGAAGCCCATCATGGGGGAGGGACGTTGGAGAACCCCTGGAGGTGACATCAGAGCTGGGTCTCAGCCTATCCCATGGAAGAGCCTCAGTTTGCTGACTCTAAATCCAGAGAAAGCAGAAGTCTGGACCAGATGTGGCTGGGAAGCTATAAGGCTAGCAGCTGGAAAGGGGCAAGGCCAGAGCCCACATCCCGCCCTTCCAGCCAGGAGGATGACCCTGGAGATCATGTTTGGGTAGGGGAGCAGGCAGCCTGGCTTAGGAGGAGCTCTCCTCAGAGAAGTTTCACAAATAGGCTCTTCCTGCATCCTTCCCTGGTCCCCTGAGGACCCTTCTCTCTTGTCAGTTTCAAAGGCCCTTTTTGTTGATGTCAAAGCCAAGGCCAAACCGTTTGAAAATGCATTCCCAATCAAGATAAGGAGTCTCTAGTTCAAAGCCTGTCCTGACTAACTCTTTCCGTTAAGTAAAAATATTAATCTTGGTTTTATTTAAGCAGGTTTTTTGGCAAGAAATGAACGCCTGCGGCTAAAAATAAATCCAAATACACACACACTCAAAAAATCTGGAAAGCTGCAAATCATTTCAACCCAAGTTTCCATCTCAGGGAAAGCTATTAAAACAGGAGGATATTAAAACCTCCCTGCCCAGAGACTCCTGTTTCTCAGTGCCTGCCTTGTGTTCTGGGGTCCCTTGGGCAAGCCTGTCCTGGGGATTCTCTGTCCCCCTGCCTCGCGGGAAGGGGAGGAGGGGTGTGTGCGGGCCTGGCTCTCCCCACCTTGTAAGCACATTGCTCTGGCTTTCTGCTTCAGCAGTTCAGGAAATACTCAGGGCCCCCGCTGACGTCTGTTGTGTATGAAATGAAGAGGCCAGGGAGGGGAGGGAAGGGAACGCAGGCCCTGAAAGGTCAAGTTGCCTGGAACTCTGAGATTACCAGAAAAGAACACAAAACAATCTGCATTCTACTCCCACTTTCATGTTTTGAGTGATGACCTCAATTTTAAACTATTAAAAGATAAAACGTAAGCGTCACTAGCTAGGCACATGCCTAGACTTGGGGTTAATGCATTTAATTTCTAATCTGACTACTTTTAAAGTCAGCCACTCTTAATTTCTTCCTGGGGCCACCAACAATTTGGGAGAAAGAGGCGCACCATTTGGCTCAGATCAGGGCAAAAGTCCGTGGGCTGGCTGGTTCCTGGATTCTGACTGACTTGCCTGGGGAGCAAGGACCTCATATCTGAGAAAGGTGATGTTGTTCTGTGGTCTGGGTTTCTAAGGGCTCAGTAAGGTGACTGTCCTCACTGGGGCTTCTACTGCACAAGGCTGTTGGAAGAGAATGTCAATGCCCCAAAGACAGACAGTGGGAAATGTGGTCCTTCTCCCGTAAATCCCCCACATTCTCTCAGGAACAAATGGGATCCACAGACCCCACTGACAGCCCTGACTAAGCCTCCCCTGGGTTCCCAACAACTACAGGATGATTTTGCATGGCTCAACGGTACATATGGGGCCCTCCAGGGTTGGGACTCCACCTTAAGTCCTGCCACTCCAAAGGTCCCAACTCCCAGCCAGGAGCCCCACACTATACTGACTTGTCGTGAGATGCTTCCCACCTCAGTGAGAATCACTTCCTCCCTGTACACCTGCCCACACATGTGTCTTCCTGCAAGACCCACCAGGTGAAATGTCCCCTCCTCCAGGAAGCCTTCCACCCAGCAGGCAAAGGTAATCTGCCTCTCTTCTCTGCTCAGTTTCCCCGTCTTTCTTCTAGCACATGTCCTTCTCGAATGATCAGTTCCTTGGGTGCTCACTAGCATCACTAATTACCAGATGGCAGGGGCTGCATCTGGGACTCTGGCACCTGGCAGAGGGCCGAGAATGTGGGGTTCCCAAAATTATTTGTTGAATGAGTGAATGAATGAGGCTGTGAGAGGGAATCAAAGGTAATACGAGAAAGGAAAACAGGACAGCTTCCTGTTTAGCCTCTTGTAGTGGTGGGTCAGGAGTCCTGGTTCCTAAAGGTTACCCAGAAAAGGAGGAGGCAAGTAAATGTGGGAGCTGAAAGGCCAGAGAGAGACTCTGTTCCCCACTATGGAAGATTCACGCCCAAAGAGAGATGAGTCATGGGATCCTACTATGGGAGACCCCAGTTGAGGTGATGTCCCTGTTAGGAGATCACCCAGACTCAACCAACCCAAGCCTCCACATCTTAAAGGGAGCCATTGGCAACACACAAAATTAACCCCAGTCAGTCCCCACTAGGGCTCTCCTTCCTACACTTGCTGCCCACTGCTGACCCCTGGCCCCCGGCAGTGACCCTTGGGAAATATGACAAGCAGGGCATGCTGTTTTTTCAGATCTCATCTCCCCATCCTGTAACCCCCTCTGCCAATGCATTTGTTGTTTGCTTGTTTGATTTGTTTCGGTTTTATTTTGCTGCTGCTGTTGTTTTTAATGTTTTTCTATCAAAGGTACTTAAAATGAATTTATTCACTCATTCACTGTTTATCCAGAAGTATTTGAGGAACTATGTGTCCCAGATCCTGGGCCATGTCAGGGATTCAGCAGTAAGCAGGTAGACACACTTCCTACCTTTAAGAACCTTATTCAACTGTGTGAGACAGGAAGGCAGGTGGTCACGGTCCAGGGGGAGCCAGGAACGTGCAGCAGGCACATCTTGCCAGGCTGGTGGTGCTGGGGGGAGGACAAGTCTCCCCGCTCAGCCAAGAGAAAGGACAGGGCCTCTGGTAGAGGAAGGAGCCCAGGGAAGAGGCGTGGGAGGCAGGAGTGACAGAGAACAGGGCTGCAGCAAGTGGCAGAGGAAGGTGAGGACGCCTGGCAGTGCCACTTCTCAGGTGGGCTTCTCAAGGCCAATGATGGCGACTTACCACCTTGTTCCTACTCTCAGCCCTTAAGATGGCTTGTTCCCCAGTGGGTGTAAGAACAGTCAGCTGATAGGAGGTCCCCAAGCCCTCAAGAAACCCTTAGAAACAAGCCTAAGTCTTGCCTGCTCCACTTTGTCACAGATCTAGAAATGGTCTCCTTCTAATTCTCATCCCATTTCTTTCTTTCTTTTTTTTTTCTTTCTTTTTTTTTTTTTGAGACAGAGCCTCAAGCTGTTGCCCTGAGTAGTAGAGTACTGTGGCATCACAGCTTGCAGCAACCTCCAACTCCTGGGCCCAAGCGATTCTCTTGCCTCAGCCTCCCAAGTAGCTCCCACAGGTGCCCGCCACAACACCCGGCCATTTCTTGGTTGTAGTTATTGCTGTTTGGCAGGCTCAGACTGGATTCGAGCTCGCCAGCTCTGGCATATGTGGCTGGCGCCTTAGCTGCTTGATCTACAGGCGCTGAGCCTTTCATCCCATTTCTAATCTTCATAGGTAAGCTCAGATGGACCTGTCTCCTTCTGTACCCTCCCTCCTTTCAAACCCTTCACCCTCTTGGAGCCGCTGTGCCTTGGTGTTGTGGCTGGTCGCCTGTGCCATGTTCTGGTGAGACACAGAGTCCAGGCTGCACACTGACCTCTCCAAAGCTGAAGCTCACTGGAGGGGGCAGATGCACTCGGCCAAGGGGGCTCAGACTACCCCTCCCCACCCACTGTGCGTGCTCCAGTCCCTCCCCAGGGACCCATGGGAAACTTTGTCCCGCACCAGTGACCACCAGAATAGCAGCGTGGACTTCAGCTACAGCCCCTTTGAAGCAGTGCCCAGAAAAATGCTGTGCCCTCGAACAGTTCTCAGAGCTTCCAGCTTTCAGGTCGGGTCATTTGTGAAACGAGAACAGCTGGCACCATCTCAGGAGCTGTCTATAGCATTTTATTTTTCTCCTAATTGGGATTTTGTGTGCTGGGAGGGCCAAGGGACCCTGGGATAGATCTAGGGGCAGGGCCATTGTTAAGTCGCCTTTGCACACCAGACCTGCAGAGGCGGCCTCTGCAGATCAACAGCAAATTTGCTTCCAAAATGCACTGAGACAGGGCAGGAGACTTTGCTGTGGTTTGAACAAGCAGCAATGTCTGCTCTGTCTCTGGAGTTTATATACAGCGCAGATGCCAAGGACAACCCGGGATGCCTAGAACTTACCCTTTGGGTGGCTTTTAAGATCGTCCAGGCTTCTCTCACCTTTAACTTCCATGAACTTCATCCAGGAAGGTTGTAAACACCCAGTGGACATAGCTCAGAGGGTCCCATTAAGAACAAGTGTTTCCTGCCCAGGTTTACTCAGAACCCCTCACTCTTGCCAGCTCACAACCACAGTACCAGCTAGTAGGCACTCCAGGTAGACATAGGTATGAGAAAAACAAGCCCAAACTGTAGGTCTTCAAAGCCTAACACAGGTATGAAGAATAGCTAACTCTGAAGGTGTGGAGGAACGATGAGAGACAATATACTTTTAAGAAAACCTCTATTTTATATAAAATAAATAGGTAAAGAATGCTAACTGCTGCCCTCTTTGGTCAAAGTGGATAGTGGCAGAATTATAAAGCCAACCCCTGTTATTTCTGAACAACCTTGACTGATCTGGCAGTGTGATCTGGAGATGGTGTCCTTGATGTAGAAAAAAAAACACCACCTGCCCCATAAACACCTTCTCTATGCAACCCACAGTACCTGGACCTCTTATTGATCAGTGAATACTTCTTGAGTGTCTACCGTGCCAGGCACCGTGCCGGGCGGCAGATAACAGTGTACAAGGCAGACAGACACATCTCACAAACAGTATATCTAATCCTCCTGATAAACCTGAAAAATATGTAGCATTATTTTCACTGGGGATAAAAATAAAACCAGACTCAGGATAGTTAAGAAACTTGTCAGAGGTCACCCAGCAAGGAATTAAATCCAAATATGCCTGGCAGTGAAGCTTATCGTCTTTCTGCTACTCAACAGTTAGCAAATCTGAAACACTCAGCTGACAAGGCAAATGCACTGGAAAGGCAGAGAAAGGGAACATGCCCTAAGCTGAATTATGGGAGGAAGAAGGTTACAGTTAACTCCTGACGACTCCTATAACATCTCAGAATCTCGTCCAGGGGGGACGTCTGGATTCGTAAATCTATTTACATGCTGGCTGGGATCAGGTTCTCTCAAGGCCAGATGAGGGGACCCCTGACATGAGGGCAAAGAACAGCAAGAGAGAAGTTGGGTAATTTACCTGAAACTCCATGGGTTGAGGAAAAGGGGCACAGGCCTTAGGACTAAAAAGACTGGCAAGGGACAAACAAGTCTACCTTTCTGGGCCTCTGATCTGCAGCCCTAGTCTGACCCTGCTCAGCTGCAAGGCCTCAGGGCCTTTGTACACGCCATTCTCTTGCAAGGGACCCTCTTCTGCTCCTGTTTACCTAACAACTGCCATTGAGCCTTGATATTCAACTCAAAGGACACTTCCTCAGATGAAGCCTTCCCTACCCACCATCCCACATCACACAAAAACAGGACCCGTTTTTATCCACACACACACACATTTTTGTCCACTTGTATATGCTTGTGCATTAATTTGAATAACGTCTCATCCGCTGTCCCTCCCTACCCTCCATATGCACTCACTAAGTTATGTCAGGATTACATCCTGTGCTCACCTTGTATCCACCATCTCACACAGTGCCTAGAACATACTAGATGCTCAATAAATAGTTGCTGGGAGGGGGAAATAAGGTATCTTTTCCATCCTGGCACCTCTCAAGTGCTTCCTGAGAGGAGTCTATCGCTCCACCTTCCAATACTGTTAAGTTCTTTCACTCACTATATCTAGTGGCAAATTTCCAAGACCAATTCCATTGCTGTATGCTGACACAGAAGAATGTGCTGGGTTTTGATCACAGAAAGAAAAGAGGAGGATGGTCCAGGCAGTGGAAACAGCCTGAGCAAGGGCACAGCAGCCAGCCAGAGCCTTTGCTTCTGGGCCCAGCATGGCAGAAGCCACATGGCTGAGGACTGTGAAGACGCAGGCCGGAAGGAAGGACCCACACAAATGCCAGTTCCCTGAGTGACAGAAGCTTGAAGGGAGGAATTCTCAGGACTGTCCCACAAAGTGTGTTTGTTTGTAGATCTAGTGGTTTCTGGATCTCATGCAGTTCATCTCCAGCTTCTGGGATGGCACCTATACCAGATTGGATTCCTGTTTTCTGTTCTTATGGGCCACCCAGAGTCCAACTACGCTCTTTGAAGGAGGGCTGTCGTGGCACACTGCACACACCTGGCCACAGCCCTGCTGCTGGGCACTGGGAGCCTTCCAGGTGGACTGGCGCACCACAGGGCATCCACAAAGTGTACACAGCATGGGCTGCCTCCTGCCACCTCCACTGCACAGCTGAAGGCTGGCAGTGTTTTGCATAAGTGACCAGTGACCGCATGTGACCCACACCTTCTGAGTCTGCCTGCCCATGGAAGGCTCCGAGAAGGTGACTCAGTTAGTCCCTGGAGCCCACCCCCACCACTGCTGCTAGATGCTCCCAGCTAGAATACACAGGGCAAGCTGGGATGTGTTTCCCGTGATATGCCATGCTCTCAGAAAACAACCCCATGCGTCCTAACGCTGACACAAAGGGCAGAAGGATGCTCAGGAATCCTGTTGCCACCAGCCAGGCATTGTGGTGGGCACCTGCAGCTACTCTGGAGGCTGAAACAAGAGGGTTGCTCAAGCCCAAGAGTTTGAGGTTGCTGTGAGCTAGGATGCCATGGCACTCTATCCATGGTGACAGAGTGAGTCTCTGCCACAAGAAAAAAAAAAGAATCCTGTTACCGTCAGTCACAATGCCAACTATAATACTGTTGTCAAGAACAGGGGCCTCATCTATTGCACACTTGCCATGCACAGTCAGTGCTAAACACTTTCCACAGATTATCCCCTCTGAGTCTTGGTAAGATCCTATAAAGTAAGCGCTGTCCTTAGCCCCGACCTGCAGAAACTGAGGCTTGGAGAGAGTGACTCTCCAAAGATAATCTAACAAGGAAGTGGTGGACCCAGCACAACCCCCAGCAGCCTGCCTGGCTCACACCTGCCTTCCAGAAGCACATGTTTAACTATAGTGCAGTGGGTTTCCTGATCTCACATAGGACCCGGGCACACGTCACAGGCCATAAGCCTCCTGGGGGGTGAAACCTTCCAGGTCATTCAGTGTACCCTCCTCTGATCTCCCACCTCCCATCCCAGGGTTAATCCACCCCAGGTGCAACCATCTCTGACCTAAGTCAGACTGTTGCACGTCAAGCCCACATTTGACTATAGGAAAATTCTCCTTTGTACTCCTTCCCAGCTCGTGGCCTTCTCCCAAATAGCTGACATCTTGGGCTGACACAAAAGCAAGATATTTGAAGAGCATCGTCATGTTCTAAATCATCTCTAGAATAAATATTTTCATAGATGTAGATGGTCCCTCCCAACCCACGACATGATTCCAAGTCCCCCCACCATCCCACTCTCTAAGGGCTTTGGCAGGAGATGAATGCAGATTCCCCAGGGGTCGCTGATGAGTATATAAAGTTAAGATCCCATCTTCCCCTCTGGAGATTTTCTGATTGGTGGTAAGGCAGCTTAAGACTTCACAGTCATCCATTAAAAACTTCTAGTGCTAAAAATCTGTTAAGAGGGTAGATCTCATATTAAGTGTTATCACAATAAAATAAAAAACAAACAAACAAAAAACCTCTAGTGTTTCCAACACAAACTCTGTCTCCCAACTTGGATGTGACTTAATAAATAACTCGGCCTTCTCTAGTTAATACCAGTGCTCATTTGGGTGTGGAAGGACAAGAATTTAAAAAAAAAAAAGGACGGGGGTATTATTACACAGTAAGTTTTGAGTAGCAAAAAGAGCCCTGGGCCAGGAGTTGGGAGCTAGATTCTCTTTCTGGATCTTCTATTCCTTTGCTATGTGAGTTGGACAAATCACTTCCTTCTTAGAGCCCTAATTTTTCATTCTGCAAAATAAAGGAGTTGGATGGGTTATTTCTAATTTTCCTATTCACTGTAGGAGCTAAGGGTGCTGCCCCTTTATATTTCTAATGCCTGCCTTTCTCCTGGGTTCTGCTTTCTCTTCACCAGGAATGGTCTGACTTGGCACGTTCTCCTGGTTTGCTGGGTCTAGAAGCACATTTCTGAGAAGTTGATCAAATGTGAGCAAGTAATTAGCATGCTTCAGGGGCCTCTTCCAGCTTTGTCTTAAGGGTCTTTCCTAGCCTGTAACAGCCGGTAACCTCCCTGGATGTTTTGCAGTTGCCAAAACTAGGGACAGAAGCAAGTACAGAGTGGGTTCCTAATCACCCCGCCTGGTCCATTGATTGCGCCATTCAAAATGAGAAGGGCCTTCACCTTATTTACCAAATTACAGCGTTAAGACATTTATGACTACACCTGAGATTAGTAGGATGTAAGCACTCCAATTTGTACAAATAATCAACATATTGAATCCCATAATGGCATAAATGTATTCATGATCTATGTACAAATGACTTAATAAAAAATAAATGAGAAGGGCCATTTGGTAACTACTGGGACATCGCTGCTGCATGGCAGTGCTGGCACAGCCCGGTGTCCCAGCTACTGAGGAGGGTTCACTCTTCAGCTCCTTGCTTCAATTTTAGTGGCCCTCACCAATCTGTTTCTATATTGGGCATCATCTTGGGGGGTCGGCAGTAACGTCCTATTTTCCAAATGACAGTCCAGCCAAGAGTTTATTGATAAAAATGAAGGCAAGCCTGGGATAATTCCACTGGTTAAAGCACTGAGCATCAATGCCAGGGAGGGTCAGGGGAATCCAAACATCAATGCCAGGTGAGGACTTCTGGTCTACATGATCCCATATCTACCTAAAGAAGAATTCTAAAGTATGCTGAGAAAAGGAGGGCTTCGGCTTTTAACCTTCCAATGATATGATAATCCTAGAAAATAGAAATGCTTCCAGGATGATCTCAAAGGGGACTAGGCTGTACTCCCCCCACACACCCCAAGTAGGGATATGTATAGCTCTGAAGATAAAACCCAGCTCCTTTGCCTTGAAAATCTGCTTTCAAAGAAGCTAAGGTAGGGCAGTGGTCCCCAAACTTTCTGGCAGCAGGGACCATTTCACGGAAAACAGTTTTGCCATGGATGAAAGGCAAGGGGTGCAGGGATCAGGAAGGCAGGCGAGGATGGGACCGGAGGGAGGTCTTGGGTGGGGCTGCAAGTGATGGGGAGCAGCGGCAGATGCAGCCGAAGTTTCTCATGCTCCCTCTCCACTGCCACTCACCTGCTACGCGGCCCTGTTCCTAATAAGCCAGGCCACGGACCGGTTGCCCATCTGATGCCCAGGGGTCGAGGAACCACCATTCTAATAGACAAGTAGACTCTTCCCAGGATATGTGCCCACTCCAGTGTTGTAGGTAACTTTAAACAACTCTCCCCTCCATTTCCCAGGGTCACCATCCACCCCCATCCTCTACCTCTAGAGAAAGCACCTTGGATGGCTTGTTTTAAATGTTCCCCAAGGACCTCAGAAAAAGCTGTCCCTAAAACAGGAGGGAGCTCTCTTGCGCCCAGCCTAGTCTTGCTTCGCCCTCCTGAAGGCATTCTTTGAGGCACAAAGGCCAAGAAGTAGCTGTGACCTCAACTTCAACTTCTCTCCAACCTGAGCCTAGCCAGCTTACATCCAGCCACAGAGGCTTCTATTTTTGAAACAGAGAGAATACTCAATAGTTTTCACTCTGTTAATATCTTTACCTCCATTTCCCTCCTTCTCCTCCCACCCCTATGCCCCTTAGCTGGGAAAAAAAAATTTTTTTTTAAAGCCAAACAAAAAACAAAACCCCGTGCAGGCTGAGACAGCAGATCGCGATGTTCTAAGCGGATTTTGCTACGTGCCAGCAAAGACTGTCAGCAGGATCTGCAGGAAACACCTTGCGGAATCCACCCGGAGAAGCCAGAGGCCGCAGAGGAGTGCGAGGCGGACACGCTGGTGCTCCGTGTGACACGCTAGCAGTCCGTGTGACAGGCTGGTGCTCCAGGCTGGGTACAGGAAATGGCAGTGGGATCCCAGGCCCTCAGAGGGCAAAAGCACAGCTGAGTGGGGGCCCTGCGATCTCTCTGGTGTTTTCCGAAGAGAATTCCTTTAACTTGCATATCTATTCCCAACTGCCTGGGCATGATCTGGGCTGAGGGTCAAGGGCAGCTTCCCAGGGGTCTTCTGTTCCCGGGTTTGGCAGAAGCTACACTTTCTGTGAAGAGGAGCACACAGTCCAATGCCAAGTATGTGAGGACTTGGGCATCCTAGGACCCGGGGGTAGATCCCAGCTGTAGCTTCTACTAGCTGCAGACTCTCAGGCAAAGCATTAGCCTCTCTCCACCTGGAAACTGGAGGTGTGCTCGTGTGTGCTTCATTAGGTTGTTGTGAAGATGACTTGAGACATCACCCATAGGGGACTTGGTACACTGCCTGGTGCACAGTAACCACTCAGCAAACAGCATGGGGATTATTATTTCACAAGAAGCCCCCTTCCCCAAGGCAGCAGAGATGCTAGGGGCAGCAAGGGAAAGAAAGAAAATAAGTGATTCCAAGAAGAGAGAAAAGAAAACGTGAAGTACTAACTAGCTGGACCCATGTGGGCCTTGGGAGCTCACGGCTGGACTGCCAACCTTCCCCGGCCTGAAATGTTGGCCACCGCACATGCCCTTGTCCGGGCCATTTCAATTTCAGGTCAGGTTGGAGGGAGGAACAGTGACTGGTTTCAATGCACCAAACCCCCACCCCGGAGCTGTGCAGAGAGGGTGAGCCAGAGGCGGGAGGGGCATTGCCAGAGACATGCATTTCCAACCTAAGTCCTTCAAGGTCACATCCTGGTCCCATTCCACCCAAGGGTGGGCCCAGAAGTATTTTGCCAGTGTGTGGTTGGGCCCCCCAGACCTTCCTCCTAGAGAAGCCGCGGGTGTGGGATACCAGCCCTGCTGTGCAAAGTGAGAACTGAGAGCCATTCAGTTGGTCGGCCTGCTCGGGCCAGGGTCCGCAGCCAGGGCCTGGCATTGTCCTGGCCGGAGGAGGGGACAGCCAGTGGTCAGCATTCTGTGAGGAGGCCGCAGTAGAGCACAAGCCAGACTCGGTCTAATGAGGGTGTGATGGAGACCAGGGCCATTTTTCAGTAAGTAGGAGGCAAGCGGCCCTGCCATGGTGGGAGTGGGGGCCACACAGGGCACCTGGCTCCAGTGGGTTCTCAGGCCAAGAGGCGAGCCGACGTGTGGGTGTGACAAAACCCCGAAGGCCCGAGGCCCCCGCCCCCATCTCTGCTGAATGAAGTGCCAACTGGGAGCCAGCTGGGCACAGGGGACATGTCTCCGCTCTCCGTCCTCTGTTAGTAATAATTATGGGCATTCTTTTGGCACCAACAGGAACAGTGGGGGGTGTTTCTTTGAACGCCAAGACATGATCATGAAAGGCACACTCAGATCAAAGAGGGTGCTGGTTTAATGTTCAATGCAGCCATGCCTCTGTGGCTGGGGACTGAAGTCAGCAGGGGAGGACAGGGGCTGCTCCAACGTGCCTGGCTGACACTAACAATCCCTTATTCAGCCCTGTCGGGCTTCATCCGCGGTACACTCTGAGGGTAGAAATGGTGCCGGTTTCCACGGGTCCCTGTGCCAAGCTCAAGTTTGCCACAGTGAGTAAGCCAGGGGTACCCCTGGAACATTGGGAAGTAAGGACCAATTCTCCCCAGACATCCTTGACTTTATCCTCTCCCCATGTGGTGACCCTTAGTGATGTATGAAGGGTGTGAATTTCCTTATGTGACTCTCTCCCCCCAAGTATGGCCAGTGGACTCTTCAGCTCCTACACCCCTCCCTTCTGCGCGCCCCAGCATAGAATTGGGGTGCTGGTGAGCAGAGCCAAGGCAGCACATGCCTCGAGGGTGACCTGCTCTGGCTGTTTCCCAAGACCAGACTGGCAAGTCCACAGTGGGTAGACCAGAACTCCCAGCTGGGTCAGGAAGCTTTGCTTCTAACTGCTTAGATTACTAACTTGTAGGGCAGCTTTGGATAAGTCGTTTCTCAACCCTGGGCCTCCTTCCCCAACTGGGAAGTAAAGAGACCGAACAGAAATCCTTGCGGTCTGCAAGTCAACAAGCCCTGCCTGAGGTCTAGAAAACTCATCTGGAGGTTCTTTAAATCTTCCGTGGGCGCACACCTCTGGGCCAGGGGCCCAATGGCTGCCCTCTTCCTGACGCTCGCTCTAATGCAGCAGCCGACAGATGGCAGAATCTCCCAGAGGCCCATATCTCTGAAAGGTTTGCTGCTTCACATCAGCATAACAGAATGTTGTCCTGAGAGGAAGTCTGCTTCTAAGTGGCCTTGTGCAGACTTTCCTTCTAGAGTTTCACCCACTCGAAGGCTGAAGCACAGGGGCTAAGTTTGAGTTCAGTACCGCCACTCACTAGCTGGGTAACTGGGGCAAAGCCCCGATTTCCTCCCCTATCAAAAGGGTATTCTTTCCTGCACTTAACAAATATGAAGAGTTTCAAGTATCCTCTGAGCACTGAACAAGACCAACCAGGTCTCTGCTCGCCTGGTGCTTAAGTCATGGTAAAGGGAACAGACCAGACAATGCCCAATGTGATGTCAGGTGTCAGGAGGGAAGGGGGGCAGAGAAGGGGTGGGTGGGAGGCGGGGAAGGCCCCTGGGAAGGGGACGTTTGAATGGGGACAACTGTGATGAGAAGGAGCAGCCAGTAAATACCTGGGGAACAAGTTGCAGCAAGGGGAGAGCAGGGTGGAGGGGAGGACAGCAAGTTCAAAGAACAAACTTGGAGCCTGAAGTGTCCAAGAAACAGCTAGAAATGTGTAGCCAGGACAAGGCCAGGGGACACAGAGGTTAGGTTCCATAGAACTTTCTAGAGCTTGTTAAGGAGTTGAGAAGCCACTGGAGGGCTTTGTGCAGGGCATTGCCAAGATGCGACTGACATTTTAAAAAATTCACTCTGGTTGCTTTTTGGAGAATGGATTATAGAGGGTGCTGGAGAGAAAGCAAAGGAATTAATTAATGGTCTTAACTCTCCTTCCGTGCCCATTTCCCAGGGTCACTGCAAAGCTCACACGAGATTCATGCTGACACCTAGAAAAGCCCAAAGACATGGGAGGAGGCAGATATTGTCACATGTTTTAAAATCCACTTTTACAAGTAGGAGCTTGCAGGGGCTGGCACCAGGCTATCTGGAACTGTGTTCCTATATAGATTTCAAGGAAACAGGGTAGGGTGGCAGATTCTGCCCTGCCTGGGCTATGCAGCTGTCCAGGCCCAGATGAATTCACATATTTAAACTGGGAGCTTTGCTATAGGCCACGCCTGGCTCTGTTTTTGCTGCTGGTGCCGGACAGGGGTAAGCTAACACCCAGCAATGTGGACAAGCTGACACTCCACATGGTCACTCGATGAGTTCCTGGCAAAAGCTCATCTCTCCTGGCCTCACGTTCAGGATTGGGAAGGAAACAGCAGAAGAGCTAGTGACTTGTTCTCTTGGGGCTTTTTAATTTCAGAATGGCCCCTTGTGAGGATAATGATCAGCAAAACCCCAGGTCCTCAAGAGGACGCACATCAGTGCTCAGAGCAGCAGAGATGGAGAGCAGCTTGGGTCCCAGCCCTCTTCTTTCTGCTGGGGCTTGGAGGCTGGAGGCCTGAGTTCGAATCTTATCTCTGCGTCTAGGTTCCCCTCAAGTGGAAGGTTCCCTAAAGGCTGTCACAGAGTGGAATACCGGATGGAAAAACCCACTCAGACCTGTCCCAGTCACTCAGCACGGACACCTCGGTAGCAGAATTTGGAGTCACAGTGGGTACCCCCAATGCCTAAGTAACTGTTTACAGAATCCAAAGACACACTGTACATTCTACCCCAGCTAAAACATAATGTTATCTAAAATGCTAGGAAGTTCAGAGAACAATCGATAGGATGGAACATAGTGAATATCCAGTTTAAAAAGACAGAGAAAAGCGTTAACTTTTCAGGACTTCGGTCGCCTGTCATTGGTACAATATGGGTGCTGACATTTCTCAAAATTCAACAAAATGAGACGGAGCTCTCTCTTTCTGTACTGCAGTGCCCACACTCCCTCTAAGTTGTCCAGGGTTTTCTCCATGTATTTTGTATTTCATGTTCTTGATTATTCTTTTCTTTAGTACCTTTCAGAAATACAACTTCACTGAAAAAAAGGCTGAGAGAAAAAGACGTAACTAAAAA
Organism: Perodicticus potto; assembly: GCA_963574655.1. Taxonomy (NCBI): domain Eukaryota; kingdom Metazoa; phylum Chordata; class Mammalia; order Primates; family Lorisidae; genus Perodicticus; species Perodicticus potto. Next base: position 115,074 of record CAUYRH010113779.1, on the reverse strand, counting down.
CTAGAAGATAATTGTTTCAAATAACCTAAACTCCCACTCCCAGTTATAACTATGCTTCATATTTCAATGTTACCTACAAGACTTTTTCCTGTAATCATATCACATAAACACCGATATAAACCCATGAATATGTTTTTCCTCCTTTAAGAGATCATACGGAAGGTACTTCTTGGTGATCTGGTTTTTTTCAGCCCCAGTTCATGCCTCACCTCTTCAGAGAGCTCTATTGTTTTCACTGGCTGAGAGGGAGAACAATTGGTTGGACGCTTTTATAAACATCGACAGGTGTATGTGTGTCTTCATACGTATATGTATAGATAAATGTTTATTGTGTATACAAATATACACACAAGCATTTAGACACATATGCTTCCATCCATCTCAGCATTATTACCTGCTTTTCCCCCCTGGAATTAGAAGTGATGTCCTCTTTTTAAACCTGTCGTTTAAGTAGTAGCTAAGTTCAAGTCCGCAGACCTTTTTCCAGCCATTCTTAGCCCCTCTTGTAGACATCTAAATGTGGCACTCGGAGTACCTAAGGAAGTTTTAAGGCACAGTTTCCCAGTTCCCACAAGTTCAACCCCACTTCCCCCGTGTTCTCCCTTCCACAGCCCCTGTCCCTACCCCACAGAGGCCAGCTGGTGACCAAGCCTGAAAGAAATCCTGTCTGCCTGAGTCTCATCCCTTTTCAGCCTCGCTGAACCCAGCCTGTGATGCCCAAGTTCCAAGATCTGAGTAAACATCCCAGGACAGGAGGAGCCTAGTTGTTTATGTCATGAAGTCACTGGTTGAGGCTACCTCTCCAAACAAGGTCCCTTTCTGCCTTGTCTGTGCTCTTTTTCTTATAAAAGCCCTTGGCTTGTCATGGGCAGTTTTAGTATGCAGCACAAGTAGGAAGCATCCCTGTTGGTCAAAGAGTGAACGCAAACTGCCATCGCTTCTCTGTACTAAGTGTCAAGGGCATCTGCCTCAAACACTGGTCCTGAAGCACAAGAATGGCATCCAAAGCGGAGGAAACGGACCCGACAGTTTCCCATGAAGGCGGCCACACCAATAGCCCATTCAACCAATAAAAGTAACGTCCTCTATTTTTGCACAATTTGCACCATACAAGTACATTCATGCCTCTACCCAATCTGAATTCAGTGATTCTGCTCAGCATAAAATTATTTTTTATTATGTATTATGCATATATGTATATACACAGTAGAACCTCTGTAAGTTGACCACCCAAAGGATGTAGCAAACTGGTCAACATACGAAGGTGGTCAATATAAGGAACTAGGCCCACTGGACTGTGGTGTATGTCAGGTCAACGAAAATTAGGCCAAGTTAAGGAGGTGATCAATGCAGGGAGGTAGTCAACTGTGGAGGTTCTACTGTATATGTGTGTTTATATACACTTTATTTTATTTATTTGTTTTTTTGAGACTGAATCTCACTATTTCACTCTGGGTACAGTGCCATGGCATTCCAGCTCACAGCAACCTCAAACTCTTGGGCTTAATTGATTCTCTTGCCTCAGCCTCCCAAGTAGCTGGGACTACAGTCTCCTGCCACAATGCATGGCTATTTTTGTTGTTGTTGTAGTTGACCTTGATGTTTAGCAGGCCCCAGGATGGGTTCGAACCCGCCAGTCCCCATGTAGGTGGCTGGTGCCCTAACCACTGAACTACAGGCGCCGAGAACTATACACTCAATTCTAAAAGGGCATTCCTCCACCCCAATTGCTGAGTGAGCTCCAGCCAGGGTCTGCTGCTGTCCTAGGCAGTGCCAGACCCTGGACTATGGGGTTTAAAGACAGAGCCCAAGACCGTGTTACACTGTACCCTCTCTCCCTGACGCCCGCAGAGCACCTCAGCTGCTCAGTCTGGGGCTCTTCAGCAAAGAAAGGATGAGCCGTCACCGTCCTAGAGATAGAAGAGGCTTGGGTGGCATTGTGCAGAGATGGTGCCGTATTTTAGAGCCCTGGGAGGCCTTCCTGACTTTTTCTATGGGCTGACTTTGTGTCAGATGTCACTCCATTACCTTTACATCCACAGGTGTCATAAACTGTCACCTACGGTCACCTTTGTGGCGAGGGACTACAGGGATGCCCCGTTTTACGTGAACAGGTGTGGAGACAGGGCTCTGAGGGAGAGTCACGTCACCTGCCTAAGGCCAAGTGGACGGCTGGGACTCCATTGTGGCCACAGTCCAGGTCTTGTCACCCCATGCGGATCCCCTCCCAGCCTCTCTGCAGCCTCTTCTTGGCCCCGTGGGAACCCACCCAGCTTCCTCCTGCCTCAGCCAGTCACCACACTGCCTGATTACCTCGGTGACGCTTCCTCTTTTCTCCTGTTGCTTTTCCTGCTGGAGGCTGCTGGCCCAATCCCACATCACTCCGCTCCACGCTCGGCTGGCTCTGTGCCAACCCACAGGACCCCGGCTATTTCTGGGCCAGGACAGGGAAGGCCACTGCATCCTGGTTTCTCAGAGGAGACTCTCTTTGGCCTTCCCCCAGGTGTAAATTGGGTCATCTACTTACGAGAAGAGCAGAGGCCCCCGCCCCACCCACAGCTCCCAACAGGAGCATCCCTCACCCCCACGGCTTCCCCTGGGACAGGCCTCCCCACCACAGGTACCAGAGATGAGGAACTGCAGCTTTAGGTCTGCAAGAACAATCAGGGTTCCCAGAGAACTGGCCACAGGGCGAAGAGTCCCCCCAGGAGCCAAAGGGAAAGGAATGGGCTATCCCAGCTTCCCACTCGGTGCTCCAGACCCTCGTGCAGGGGACCGCTGATCTCTGCTTTCCCACCATTGTTCTTTTTATCTCATCATCAATGAATGCATCACCATTGGGAAATTTTATTTTCTAGAAAATATTGGTCAAAATTAAAATCACCCAGAATTCCACACCCTGACAATAATGAGTGTTGATATTTTGGTACAGAGACATCCAGACTTTTCTCAAAACATCTGTGTGCACATTCCTGTGTGTATCTCTCTCTCAACACCATCTTCTGTTCCTCAAAAGTGCATCATGGGACTCTTCCCACATTGACATAGAACCATCGCAAGCAGTCCACCAAATTTAAGCAAGTATAATTTAGGCAACCTATTTGCAACAGACAGCTAATTGTTTTGGTAATTGTAAACAGTGCAGCCCTGGACCCCAATTGCCTAGTTACTTCTTTGGACTAAATCTCTGGAAGTAAGACTGGTAAAGTGTCTATACATTTTTAAGGCTTTTGATGCCTGGAGCCGCACTGCCATGAGGTCACATCAGCCTCCCTTCCCCTCAGCAGCCTGTGAAGGTGAGAGACCAAATCCCCGGAAGGGCAGGAAATGCAAGCACTAGGATTCCCCACACGGCTCTGCCAAATCCAGGGACATCATCTGGAAATCCCCAAAGGCGTCAGCCCATGGAACGAGTTGCTGGGAGTTAGGGGCAGGACAGACAGAAGGGGTTCTAGCTTCTTACAGAGTCATGAGAAGCAGGTGGCGAAAGGCAGTGATGCTGGGTGTCCCGCAAGCTCTATCTCCCAGGAAGTGTCCTTCCACCAAATGGGTCATATGGTGAAAAGAGAGGCTATGTGGAGCAGTGACAAATACCTGACGCAGGAATCCAGCCACCAGACCAGTGTTTCCAACCCTTTTGGTCTCACAGCACACCTGAACCTAGAGTTAAACTTGCACAGCACACTTAAATTATGCTGATCAAAAGAAAAGAGTAAAAGAAAAGAAGATATGGACTGTGATTTGAACTTCTTTCGAAAATAATTTAATTGATGGATCTTTAAAAATATTCATGGCATACCCAAGATCCTCTCACAGCACACAGGGTGAAAATTAGTGCACTGGACACTGCCTTCCCCTCCACCCCAACCAGCTGTATGACCCTGGGAAGGGGCTTCACTTCTCTGCACCTCTGTCTTCCCATCTGATCTGTCTTACCATTCAGTTGAGGTCTCAATTCCATGGTCTCAGAACCAGCCTGAATACGAGAGCAGACAAGTCTCAATTCCATCCATCTCCACTCACCAGTCATTCACCTTTCTTTGGTCTGTCGATTATAAATCCATTGCTATAAACTCCACCTCCACGGAGGGCCAGGCCCATTTTTGTTTCTTACTACAGTAGGACCACCTCAGTGGTCAATAGGAGAGACAACACATCTTCACTGGAGAGTAAAGAATATGCTTTTCAAATGTAGGTTCATTACTGGGAGCTGCTGCTGTCTCTCACCCACCTTCCCATCAGCCCAGCACTGGAAATGAGATCTTTCCCATTTTGCATTTGGGAAAACCGAGGCTCAGAATTTATAACATTTTACTCAACTTACTTCCTTGAGAAAAGGCAGGATTGGAATTCAATCTCAATCTGTTTGATTCCAAATTCATCTCTGTATCCTTCAAGGTCTTTCTGAACCTGCCCCACAGAAGGGCTTAAAAGGATGGACCTCCCTAGAGCTGGAATGAGCATTGAAAGAACACGAAGACAAGGGGATTTCTCAGGTGGTCCTGCTCGGCTCAGAGACTTTGGAGCTAATTAATGTGTCTCTCCCTAACTTATCATCTATGGCATAAGCAGTGAGGGAATTAGTTAGCAATATCTAGCAAAATCTGCTCATCCTCTTTATCATTCATACTGTTCTTCTAATCTAAAACATAAGCAGTTAATCTTTTTTCCTCCTTCCAAGAACCCACATCTAAAGACTTGGCTTTCAAACAGGCATGAGTGAACTTCTATGATCCTACACCCCAGAGCATATCTTAAACTCCAAACCTGCCTCTGGTCCCCGATGTCCCTGACACTTAAAGACAATCAGGTCCTGGTGATGCCAAGACTTGGGTTCTCAGGGCCTTTGCCCATCCCTAAACAATCATATCAGAGAAGCAAATATATTTCAACTAGGGGTCAGAAAAAAAAATCTCAGGCTGACTCCAAAGACTGCCCACATCCGAAATAAGCAAATGGGTTTAAAAAAAAAGCCAACCAATGGAGTATTTGTTGGTCCCTTATTCCAGGCTCACGTTTGCCAGGTCCAGATGGTGTAAAGATGGCCTGAGCAGGTAAAAGATGTGATACTTATACTAGACCTTTGTACGAATCAGGCAGCCACGTGCAGGTGTGACCCAAGCCTCCTCCTGCCAAAACAGATTACCTCCTTTCACTACTTCACTCCCTAGTGGAAAACACAAGAAAACAAAATTCCCCTGAGCGACATGACAGCCGGTGACCACCCCCCAACCAAGGGGCAAGATCCAGCCCCCATTCATCCCCTCTTCTAGGTGTTGGCAGCCTGCACCAAAAAATGCTGTCAAAGCCCTGGTTCTCTTGGGTTCCAAGAACAAAAAAAATAAAAAGAAACAAGCTGGTGGGTTTCCTAGGAAGCCAAGTAGTGGGACAGATATGAGAGAACTTCCCTCAGGCCCATGCACAGAAGAGGAAGTCGGGCAAGGAATGCAAGGAAGTTAATACGTCGGCTGCTTCAGAATCCCCTTTTCTGGTTGTCTAAACTTTTGAAAACCAAAAATAGAGCAGGACACAGGGGCCCTTGAGAGTGTTCCCTGAAGGTCCTCAGTTGTCTAAGCTGGATCCATGCAGGAAGGAGGACGGAGCCACAGGCTCGAGGGTGGGGCATGTCTAGCTCGTCTTTGTGACCTCAGCGCTTTGTCCAGTGCCTGGAACATACTAGGTGGCTACTTACATCTTGGTTTAGGCCTAGGTGGATCAGTCCACAGCATTAGTGTTAATGGGATCTTTCAGGAGTCATTGGATACAGTCCTTGGAAACCACCGACCAGCAGGGTGGGAGACAACCAGACGGGGAGATGAGGGCTGTCAGAGCCTTCACCTGGGGGTCTCAGGAAACCACATGGCTGGCAGTGAAGGCAAAAAGTAGAAAATGAGATACAAACAGCTGCTTGGCCTTCCACACGTGCCAGGCTGGGGCTTAGGACCTGGCGCACGTGGTCCCCTGTCTCTGTGTGTCCTGAGATGCCTTCTGTCTAAGCCTCTTGCCAGCCCTTCGGGCCCGGGATCTGCAGCAGAGAGGCAGCCACATGCAGGTGTGACCCAAGCCTCCTGCCAACATGGATAACTTCCTCTTTCGCTACCTCACTCCTTAGTGGACAACATAAGAAAACAAAATTCCCCTGGGCTACGTGATACCCTGTGACCCTCCCCCCCCAAACCAAGTGGCAACATCCAGCCCCACCTCCATCCCCTCCACTTGCCTCTGGCTCACCTATACTTACCCCTGGGGCCAGCCTTGGTTATTTATAACCGTGTCAGAGGAGAAGGCAGGAAATAGGAAATTATGCAGGAGGGGGTGAGGAGGTGCTGCAGGGGCGGAGTGACCCCACTGCCTGCCTGGACCGGGTGCACATCAGAGCAGGTGGCCTGAGAGCCCCACCTGCTGCCCTCTCACCACAGCCACTGCCCCTTTTCCAGGCCCAGGTGGAAGCAGTTTCATCCTGAGCCTTTCCCTGTCTGGCCATGGTGATGTCAGCTTTTCTGACTAAAGTTAATGTGCAGGAGCTGATGGGGAAGGGGGTTGGGGGGGACCCAGCTCCAGCTCTGGGGGGACTTGAGGTGAGGGCAGCCTTCCACCTCTGCCAGCCCCTCCCTTCTCCTTCGCTGGTAAATACCTTGCAAGCCTGAATGGTGAGTGCCTAGGAATCCATGACTTCTTAAGTGCACAGAGAGGCCTCAGAGGGAAGGCAACTTGCTGAGATTCACAGGCAAAAAGGAGAAGAGCCAGCCTGGGGCCCCACCCTTTGGGGGCATTGGCCCCTTTGTCTATGCCACCATACTGCCCTTGGCACCCTAGCTAGCAAGACCCTCCCAGGACAAATATAAGTACGCTCAAGTTACCCAGTAGGCTATCCATCCTTGCCTCACCCAGAGACGAAGAGCCCAGGAAGATGGAATCCCTGTCAAATTCTGGGTGGCCTGGGGCAAAATCTCCGAAAGATCCATCGAACAATTTCCTCGACAAAACATTCCCAGGAAACACTGAACTGTCAGTGCCATTAGCTTTCATACTATTTGGGATTAAGTTAGGTTAACTTTTCTTGGTTTTGGTTATGGTTGTCTCGTTTTAACACAATCCCCAGCTCAGCGATGCTCTAAGACAAGCGGTCCAATGCCTAGGCTGTAGGAAACTCTCCGAACTCTCGGCATTTGTCTGGATAGTTTTAATAAGATTCCCATTTGATAAACTCCCATTGGTAAAATGATTAGGATGGCAACAAGTACAGCTCAGAGAGAGGACAGCCCCAGCTCAGAGAATTAGGGACCAGGTCACCTTCCCCCCACAGTGCTTCTACCCTGGACCTTACATCAGAAATATCTCGCCTTCACATCACATTTTCCTTCCATCAGGACCCTAATAGTATAAATCAGATACCAGGATTTAAAAATCTGATGTGTGCCCAGAACCGAGCCAAGTAAGATTATAAAACAAGTCACGAGCACAGGAAGGATCTTTCACTCCAGCAAATGTTTAACCTTGAAGGTCAATCCTCCGTTCTCCCTTTTTCTTCTGGTTCCTGCCAAGTACCTACTCACACCACTACCATTTGCGTTTGTCAACCCCAGAAGAGGAACTTTCCTGGGTAATGCAGACTGTATTTCTTACTTTCTCCTTGCCCACTCAGCAACCACAAGGCAGAAAAGTGGGCAAAAAGGTTTTCAGGATCCTGGTTAGGACAGTGTCTCACCAACTAGGTTTATTTATAGGTGCTTCTTGGGAGAATTTTGTTCCTTGGTTAGATACGTTCAGGAAGTGCTGGACTGAACAGAGCTAAACAGATCACCATGCTAACGGTCAAGTACATCTCCAAGAGGGGAATATAGTAGACCGCTTTCCCAAAGAACATTTTTTCAGATTGAGGTTGGGAGGCTGGCACCTTGGGAAACCCTGATGTAGGTCTGCCCACTATTCACAGCATGCCTGGTGACTTCTAAGAGTGCTGCTTCATCTCTGCTAGGAAGGCAACTTCAGTTCTTCTGAACGAGACAATGAGGCAGCCTCCAGTAAGGCCCAGGAGCTTGATATCAGAGGATGATCCAGATCTGATGGCAAATGTGGAGGCTCCCATCTGGAGGCTGCAAGGAACTAGAATCTGCACAGCACTCGAGGGAACACGAAAGTCTTGGTGAGAAGGCAAAAAGAAAGTGATCTCCATCTTTTTAACCTGGCAGGATAGCAAACAAGCCAAAAATAAGGGGAAAACAAACTGAACTTGCCACTCTGCCTGCTGTTCTCCTGGCCAAAAGTAAGAAAATGCTGGGCATAAGACCACAGAAATAGACAAATAAAGGTAAGAAAGGCCTCCAGCCTGCAGGGAAACTCAAATTAACCTCAGTCTGAAGTTCTTTTTATTCAGAATTCAGGGTTTTACTGGCCAACCGCTGCCCTAAGAACCCATTTTCACTATTTGTTTATTTCTGCATTCCATCCTTATTTATTGAGCACCTACTAAGTGTGACTGCCCATGGTCAGGAATACCCATCAATTTCCAGGCAGCAAGGCTATTCTTAGTTTTCTGATGTCTATTTAAAGAGTGCTAATGCTCTCAGCCCCTCCTGCTCCTGCAATTAGACACATACCAGTTTCCAACCTGGTACAGGGGCCTCGCCCAACTGGGAAGGCAGAATGGACAAATGTTCTTCCCACCCTGCTTAACTTGGCCAGGAATTTGGCCTTCATGGACTGAGGCAGCCTGGGAATCAGCCAAGCCAAATGAGATGTGCCCACTTTTCCTGGACCCTTCAATAAGTCCTGGAACCCAGGGCCTCCCAGCTCTGTCTCTTTCTGTCAGCAAGTAAGGCAGAAGTGCTGGAAATCAAGAACAGTGTGACCCAGGCAGAAAGTGGGACAGTGAAGACTGGGGACCCCAGAACAAACATAGCAACTCAAATCCCAACTCTCCCTCCCACGCATCAGGGTGATTGTAAGTGGAGTTTATGGTGAAGAGCTCAGACTCAGAAGGCAGGAGCCCCAGCTCAAATCCAGGCTTCCCCATGTATTAGCTACACAGTAAGGAAGTTGGTTTGCCTTCCTCATCCTCAGTATTTTCATCTATAAAGTGGGATGATGAGGATGATCATCAGTAGCAATCCCTAACATTCGAAATCAATTTTATTGTTCAGAAGTCTTATTTTACTTGCACAAGTCAAAAAACCCACTTCAGATGGCTCCAGTGTTTAAAGAAGAGGAGGGCTCGAAGGTTCCCCTTGTTGCTAGTCAAGCGTCCTGGTTTCGAGCATAGATTCATACTCAGGTACTCAAAACACACGGGATCTGTAGCTCTATGTCTCTCAGCCCAACTTCTCTATCATCTTTAGAAGAATCTTCCCACGTGTTGGCAAAGTTGGCCTCTCACGGCTCCAGGGTTCTTGTTCTAAGCTCCAAAGGAGAAGAGATCTGCTCTCTCAATAATTCCATAAAAGGTCATGAGAAGGAGGATCTCTGTGGTGGACTGCTCATCCTTGAACCACACAGTAGCCCTGCTAAGGTATCCTCAGGTTGGCCAGGCCAAGCAAATGCCCCCCACTCCCCCTGCAAAGAGACTGTAAATCTCGCAAGAGCAGAAACTCTGTCTTATACCTTTTTGTATATTCAAAGTGTAGCATAAACAAAAGTTACTTAATTTATATTTGTTGAATGAATTGTCTCAACATCACTCAGTCTTAGCTTGTACATGCATTAAACAAGGGAAAAAAAGTCCCTAACCTGCGTAACAGAATTTATATATGTGTGTATATGTACGTGAGGTTCTTAGAATAGCTGTCAGTAGAGATGAGCTGCTTTAATTTAACTCTATCTCAATTTTTTCATCGGCAAACCTCAATGGGTGGTGATGAGAGTTCAGGCCAATAGTACATTAACAAGTCTCCACATACAAAAACAATTCAATAAATGTTAAATATCATCCAATTACTATCTTTATTCTAGTTTCATCTCTACCTCTTAAGCCATATAGCTCTGCTTCTCTGGACCTCAGTTTCCCCATTGGTCAAGTGAGAGAACTGGGTTGAATGGCTTCTCCAGTATCACAGCATAGGAACCCATGTGGCCCATTAGTGACTTGCAGCACAGCTAAGTCAGTAGAGTCCAAGCCTTGGTTGGCCCAAATGCACCTACAACTGCCCATACCCCTGTGCATAGCTCATCAGACAAGTAGAAGGTACAAAGAGATGCCTTGCTGTCTCAGACACAGTAGAACCTCAATAGTTGACCCCCTCCCACATTGACCCCCTCCCACATTGACCACCTCAAGTTGACCTAATTTTCATAGACCAGACATGCACCACATGTACATTATCAGTACAGTAGGCCTAGTTCTTTATGTTGACCACCTCTGTATGTTGACCAGTTTGTAACAGTCCCTTGGCCAACTTACAGAGGTTCTACTATTATTATTTTGATTTGCAGGGTCCTATCAATATGGTGGCCACAGACCACAGGGAGTTGTCAAGCACCTGAAAGGCAACTAGGGTAGACTGAGGTATGCTGTGAGTATAAAATACGCAGCAGATGTCAAAAACTTCATTTAAAAAATCTAAAATCTCACTAATAATTTTTAAATTGATGACGTTGAAATGATCATACTTTGGACATGTTTGATTATGTACAGTATTATAATCAATTTCACTCCCCTCCCTTTTCATAATGTAATGAGATCATTTAAAAACTGTATACATGGCTCACACCTAGGGCTCTCAGTATTATTTCTCCTGGACGGTGCTAATCTAGTTCCTTTTTTTTCTTTCTGTCCCCTCTGCTTGTGAGCTACCCCCTTAGAAACTCTTCTCTGAGGGATTCCAGAAGAAATTCTAACTATTTGGGGTTAACTTTTAAAACAAAAGCAAACACAGATGTTAACTATCCAGGTGGGGCATTAAATTTTAGAAGCCTCCAGGAATCCCCTCTGGCTCAAAGGAGCCCTGAGTAAACAAAACCCGTCAAGCTGCCAAAGCGCCCCAGGATGTTAGCAGGATTGTCAGCACCTGAGGTTCTCAATCTCCACTCTGGTTTTCCAGGCCATCTCTTGCCTCTTCTATTAGAAAAGCCATGGGCAGTGGCTTTTATTTTATTTTCCAAGGTAATCACCACTGTTTAATGTACTAGCTTAGCAGTTTGGAAAGGCTTTTTCTCATTAAGTTGGTCAGTACCCAACATGTCAAAACTGATGTTTATCCCTCTCTCTGTCTTCTCACACACACACACACACACACACACCCCTACCTAAGTACACTATTGCCTCGAAAGGCTGGAATGCTGTCTTTCTCAAATTATGCTCATTCATTCATGACACTTTCATGCATGCCTCCTAAAATCAGGCAGTGAGCTGGTGAGTAAGACTTGGTTTCCATCCAGGGCAGGCACTAAGTAAAAGCCTGGTGGCTGATGCTGATCAAACCCTTACTGTGTACCAGGCAACAGGCCACGCCTTTCATTTCCATTATCTCAGTGAATTCTCCCACAACTCTCTGAGGTGAAAAGTATCATTGCATACTCCATTTTACAGACAGGAAAAATGAGGAGGGTTTGCTTGCCCAGGACCACACGCCTAGCAATGAATGAAGCCCATCTTCATCTAACTCCAGAATCTGTACTCTCATCCTAAGCACTTCTGGAAGAAGTGTGGAAAGTACAGTAACAACTACACGAGGGAAGTCTCTTGGGACACATTTTGCCTGAAGAAGCTGTTGGTCTTATTCACTCAGAGATCCAAGGACCTAAAGAAAATTCAAGAGATGATCTGGACTCAAGGTCACAAAACTGGTCACCCAGTGGGCTGAATCTGGCCAGGGACATGTTTTGTTTGGTCTACACATTTGTGTGTGTCTCTTTTTAGACTATTTCACAGTAAAATTTTGGATTTCTATCATATCCTAAGAGACTGGAAATTTTGCAGTATTGGACCCACATTCTGACAGACTGAGCTAGACAGCATCTGCCACCTTCAGAAGGGACATGGACTCTCCCATTTACCATAGTCACCACCACTCTCTATTGCCTCCCTAATTTCAAAGCCAAGGATGAGATGCTAACTATCATCACATGTTCCCACTATTTTGATGTTTCTCTTATAATAAAGACAGAATTTTTAGTAACAGGAGACCACATATATACATGTGCTATATATTTTATAGAAATAATATTCTACTATGTCTAATGTTCAAATACTCTGTGACTGGTCCTGGTAGGTGCTGGGTGTATGATGTGACCTAAATGGCTGGTGAGAGAAAGAGAATTAGTCATAGAAGGAACTGGAACCCACACCTACCAACCTGCCTCAGATGTAAGCTATTCCTACTGTACCCAATGGCTCAGAACTGTGCTCCAGAGAATAATGTGGATGTTGGGATTCCCTCAAATCTCTCGGTTCTTCCCATGGCTGTTCATGTAAACAAGGGGTCTATCAGATCACACATGTCTTTATCCAAGCCTGTCTTCCATGAGAGGAGTCTTCTCAGCTACCAAAAATGTTTGAGCTGAGCCATTAACCAAATGTCCTTGTTTTGATGTGTATTGAGGCTCCATGCCATCTCATGTCCATCACTTTCTAGTGTGGTGCTAAGGGGCCTCAATTTTTACCAAGCCCTCCAGCAATCGATGACAGACCCTGAAGTGACCTTGATTCTTAGACTGAGTCTGCAAGGTGGCTTCTATCCATCTGACATATCCGCTCCGCTCCAACAGGAAGTTTGGTGGTCAACTATGTCATCTGATAAAGCATCTCGGCTCATTAGAGGTTTTGTTCACTCAGGGCCCTCATCCACATTTATAACCACAGAGATCCTGGCTCTTATCTTAATAGACCATATTTCTAATGAAGTTACCTCCTAAAGGGTGTCATTGATGGGTTTAGGTGCTCAATTATTCAGCAAGACAAGACAGCCCTCCAGAAACCCTTGACACATAGTAGGCATGCAGTGAAATATATATGAAAACATCAGATATGTACCGCGTAGAGCCAACCCTGCTGTTTTCCAGATAAGAGGCACAAACTCCAGAGAGGGTGTCATCACAAAGTCAGGTGATGAACCAGGACTGGACTCTGGGTCTCCTGACTCTGCCCAGTGTTTCTCCCCTACACCACATTGCGCCCCCCAGCCCTGGTAGGAGACAGCCGAGGTAGGTGTCACTGACCCATTCTGGGGACCTCCCTTGGCTATCCCAGCATCTTCTACCTCTGCCTATTAGAGGCAAACATGTGGGAGCAGTCTAAACAGGGACAGGTGGGCCTAGCCCCTTGGCAAGTGTTGGGCTTGGCCTCAGAAGATGAGGGTTCCAATCCCAACTCCACATATCAGCTGAATGGCTAAGCTACTGAACCGCAACTATTCTCAACACTGACATCCATTAAATGGGAGCAATGACCACCCCCACTATCCTGTTCTCATTGGAATGTCATGGTCATCAAATGAGATCCAGTGTACTTGAGACTTAAAAATGTCATGAAAATAGAGTTAAAGGACTTTGTTGTTTCTTTCTCCCTGTGACAAAGTGGCAAGCATTGGATTGGGGCAGTCAAACAACCATGATTTTAAAACTCAGCTCTCTCTACATGACCCTGGAAAATGTCCTATCACTTCTCAGAGCCCCAATTTCCTCACCAAGAATAAAGTGATAATATTGGCTCTGCCATAAATCTGACACCCCTACTACTCAGTGCCAACACGTACTGAGCTTTCACTGTGTCTCAGATCCTGTGTTGAATATTCCTGAGAATTATTTCACTTAATCACTCAACCCCATGCGGTCCTTACTATCATCCCCCCATTTTACAGATGAGGAAACTGAGCCCAAAGAATTTGCCCAAGCTTGTGGGCAGCAGAGTTCACAAGAACTACTGTGTTTCAAAATGGAAATGGCTGCGAGTGAATCCATGATGACAAAGTCTGGGTCAAAGGGAGCCCTTCCAAGCTGATGAAACACAAGCCCTCCAGCCAAGCTTCTCAAGTCACGAAACCAAGTGTTCATGAAGTTGGACCCCACATCCTAATCTGGGGATTGCAGGAGTCCTGAGATCTCTGAACGGAACACCCCTTCCCTGCAGGCAGCTGGGCTATCCTATGCCTGGGGCTCTCACTCCAGGAGGGATCAAAGTTGGGCAGAGGGGGAGGGGATAATTGCCACGTGATATTTAAAGTCTCTGGTTCCGGAATGGCTCTCAGAGGCTGGATCTGCTCAGGATTTCCCCCTGTCCACCCCCCACCTTCCCATCACCCCCGGGCTCTGTTTTTCCACCAGCTGAACTTTACCTTGGGTTCTGTGAGGCCAGATCGTACAGCTTTCCTTCCCTTCCCGGCCTCACATCCCCTACAAAAAGCCAGGTGGCCACAGGCCTGGGAATACTTAAAGTTTCTAGTCTCCAAGCCGTGAAAGCCACCATCAGGTGGTCAGGTTTACGTGACATAAATCAGACTTGGGTGCTGGGCAGTTGGATGGTCCCTTCTGTGACACACAGATGGCTTCTAAATGAGCCAGGAAAGGTTCTCCAGCTCCCCGCACCCTGCTTCTGCTGCTCCAAACACTTATATTTTAGCAACTAGCAAAAAGTCCTAGTTTCACTGCAGGTAGGAAAGATACCTGGTGGCCCCCTATCCAACAGTATTTAGTGAGTGAGTCCCTTTAGCTAGAATCAATACTTTTTTATGCTCCAGTCTGCCAGAAATGAACACAGGAAGACAAACAGAGGAATCCCTGTCACTACCTCTGAAAGGGCACGTATCTCAAGATACATCAGCTCTCTGCAGCCTGTGCTGGGCCCATCGGCAGCACTTGGAGAAGCAGCAATGGTGGAGACACATGGGGCCTGCCCATGGGGAGGAGAGATGCTTAACTGGCATAAGGCTAGAGACCCATTCTCCAAACGGGTGAAGGACAGGGACAGACTAAGGTGCCATGGGCTATTCGCAGCATTTCAGTAAGCCAGCCTGAATCAAACAATGCAGTCACCCAGTGGCCCGTGACAAAGCGTCCCAGACTTACAGGAACACCAGGCTTCCTTGCTTTGGGCTACAGTTTACTCGTGTATTAGCTGATGACATCAGAATAATGACTGACTAATAATCAACACTCAACATGTGAAATTATGATGCATAATTTTTCCAAATGGGATTTATCGAGAGGAAAATGAATTTAAAAATATTCCTTGGTGTTGAAAAGACTAAGAGCCACTGATCCAGTGGTAAGAGCCCAGGTTGGGCTTCAGAAAGAGGCTTTGGGGCTTGGTTTGGTCAGGATCAGAGAACTGACCCTACAGTAATCACTTCGGCGACAGTGGGAAGGCAAGGGCCAGAGGGGCTGGCTAGGAAGGAAATCACACATAAGCATGGTGGAAAGCCCCGCCAGTGAGGCGTCCAAGACCCATGTAGGGAAGCTGTAAGAGACAGACTGAAGAGACAAGAGTCCCAGCCTTTGGTCTATGCCAGACACTGATGGAGACCACAGGTTTGGGACACAGGCTGAGTGAGTAAATGTTCCGAGTGGCATGATCTTGGCAAGCGATTAGACCTCTGTAGTCTCAAACAGCTCACCAGGCAGTGGGGTGAGTGACCCCCACCTCCCAGCATGGCTGACATCCAGGTTAAAGAGTCTGGTACAGTGCCTGGCACACAATGAGTGCACTGTGATAACAGGTAATCGCAGTATCTGGTGATCTCCTGGTGGGGCGTCAGTTAGCAATCTCCACTTCTGTTCTCTGAGAGGGTGCTGGAGTATGATGTCCAGCCAAAGTCAGGACTGGACTTACCACATAAGGCAGACAGTGTGGCACGTGCCTCGCCTTTCACAGGGGTTGCATGCACCCCTCTGGGTGGCATGTAGCTCTGAGCTCTCACCCCCCAGCCCAGGAATATCCTCTGGGGATTTCCCTTGCAGCTTTGGAGAATGTGTCTATTGCCAGAGCTGGTGGGTTTTTTGTTTTTTTTTTTTTTAATTTAATCTTCACATCAACCCTTTTACAGATAGAGCTGGTGTTTTTTTAAGCATGTTTAAAATCTGGGCAAGGTGTGTGACTATTCTTCTGCACCAATGCCAGTGAGTGGGCAGGGAAATGGGACCAAATGAGAACTAGAGAATGAGAGGTTAATGAGGGGTGTTCAAAACTGAGGGGCACCATGGGCCAGGAGCCACCGAGAGAGCGTGGACCAGCGGTTAGAAGAGGAAGGGCCAGCGAGGAGATGAGGAAGAGGAGGGAGGCAGGGTCCACACTGGCCCTTGTAAAAGTCATTTTATGATACTTTATCCTAAAAGTCCACTGAAGAGTTTTAATCAGAACAGAAATTCTCCCAAGCCAGCCCTTCCAGCTCCCATCATGACAAGACCCTAGTGTCCTTTTCTCTTTTTTGGTTTTTTTTAGACAGAGTCTCACTCTGTTGCTAGAGTGCTGTGGCATCAGCCTAGCTTCACAGCAACTCCAAAATGCTGGGCTCAAGGGATCCTGCTGCCTCAGCCTCCCAAGTAGCTAGGACTATAGGCGTCCACCATAATGCCCAGCTAATTTTTCTATTTTTAGTAGATACAGGGTCTTGCTCTCGCTCAGACTGGTCTCAAACTCCTGAGCTCAAGACATCTGCCTGCCTCAGCCTCCCAGGATGCTGGGATTATAGGTATGAGCCACCTCACTCGACCTCTCAGTGTCCTTCTGGTTTGGGCCCACCCATCCCCTCTGGGCAGTCAATACCCCTCCTCGTGGCCATCCCACCACTCCCATCCAAGCACCAACCAAATAAAAGGGGGACTAAAGGATAAGTCCCCTCACTGCCACCATAAACATGGGCAGGGGACAGAGCTTTGGGTGAGAAAGGAAAACCCTTGTGTGTGTACTACAGCCACATACGCTTTTGAACCTGAGTTCGTGTGAGTCCCCTAAGTCAAACAAAATGCCCATTGCTTATTATGAAAGCAAAAATACAAAACGGTCTTCAGCTGAGACTCCAAAAGTGCAGCAAGCCAAGGGCCACAGCTTTCCCGGCACTTCAGCCCCTCTCCCCCTGTGAAAATGTTCCCATTAACTTGGTCTTAGTGGTCCCTTTCAAAGAGACAAAGAGGTAAGCAAAAAGAAAAGAAAAGCTCAGAAAGTCAATAAAAGTTACAAACTGTTCTCCCGTTTGAGAGAAGCATGGAGGGATCTCAAGCACAGGGCTGTCGCAGTTTGCTGTCCTTTCGTGTTGCCCATCTGAATGGAGTATGTTTGACACAACCACTCTGGAGTGGGAGGGAAGACACAGGAAGATGCAGATGAGTCCGTGCGTGTTCGTGTGCACACATGCGTGCAAAAAAATCCCAGGGGAATCTTGGTGGAGGGCAGAGAAAGGAAAAGGAACCTGACTTCGGCAGAAAGTCCTGGTTCTGCCATTTGCAAATTGTGCCCCTTTGAGGCACAAGCTTGAGGTGACTAGATAGAACTCACTTAGACCTTTTCCTCCTCAATTATTTCTCTGCAAAATGTGGACAATAGCATTTATTTTGCAGAGTCATTGCAAACATTAGAAATATTCACGATTACTCAATAAATGGTGGCAGGAACTATTAACACAGATGATGCACATACCTGTGTCCAATAATTCCAGTTGCATATCTGCCACAGACAAATCTTGGTACACAGCACAAGAGGACCATACAAAAACTATTTGTTACAGCACTCATCGTAAGGACGAAAAGCTGTCAGAAGCGCAGACGCACATCAATAGGAGACTGGCTAAATAAATTATCATATACCTATAGGGATATATTATTATTGTAGTATAATATATATATGTACTGTACTAATATATATACTAGTAATAATGTAGTAGATAGCAATATATAACATGATTATGATATAATATAGCATATGTAATATATAGTACAATATAATATACTACACAAAGTGTCCATAAAGTTTGTGTGCAATTTAAACTTGCACATGAACTTTATGGACACCTGTATATAGTTGAATATATTGTAGAGCCAGACGACTACAGGGATTTAAATACAGGTTCTGTTACTCACCAGCTATATAACCTTGAACATGTTACCTAATTTTTCTAAGCCTCAGTTTTCTCGGCTATAGAGAAAAGCAGACCTGCCTCACAGACCTGTGCAGATCATTAAATGAGTTAATGCATGTTAAAGGTTCCCACGCTTATAGTAGCCACTCTATAATTATTACCTTTTAAAATTATAATCCTATGGAACGCTATACATAAAAGGAAGAAAGTAGACCCGTGTGTGTGTGTGTGTGTGTGTGTGTGTGTGTGTGTGTGTATCAAATGACAAGGATATCTAACACACATTGTTAAATTTTTAAAAAGTAGTATACTAAATGTGTTCAGCTATTCGTGTTTCTAACAGAAAAGTCTGTTATAACTTTGCTAGGGGCGCCTGTGTCTATAAATGCGGAGAGGAAAGGAGTTAGAGAAGAGAGTAGAATTCAAAGCAGTGAACAAAACAACTTTCCTTGATTTTAAATGGAGAGACACAGTTATGGATGGATGGATGGATGGATGGACGTTCAGCTGAGTAGATGGATGGATGGATCAGATACACGCAGAGATATATACATACACTGACATACAATGTATGCATAGAATACTTCTAAGTTTAAAAGTGTAAATAAAAAGGGGCCTAGGTACACATTTAGTCCCCTTTTCTAAATGGGGAAACTAAGTCTTAGAGACATCCAATAATGTGGCTGAGCGCATTATTCAGCCCCTGAGGAAGGAGTTGAGCCCAGATGTGCCCTCCCCACGGCCTCTCCACCACCCCACACTGCCTCTCAAGGCCACCCAGAAGTCGACTATGACAAAGGCTAGAAGAAGGGGCCTCCTTGTCCATACTAGCTGCAATGGTAAAAGCCAAGCGCAATGGAGAATTGTGTTGTTGTTTTCGTTTTTAATTAATGAACCTGTTGGAATGTGCCGTTCAGCAGTGGGACTGAATGGTTCCTGCTGCTCCTGCAAAACAAACAAAAATCCCTCCACTGGGAGCCTCTTCCGTGGCCACTTTTCCAGCCTTATCTATCCAGGGACTTTGAAAGGGACATAGAACTGTCAGAGGGGCACCTTCTCCAGCAAGAACCTGGTCTCCTGACTCCCTTTCTGGCTTTCCTCACTCTGCACACATCCTCACAGACTGGGCACCTCCCCCAGCGGGGCTCCAGCTCACCCCCACCTAGAAGAGGCGGTGTCCCGAGGCCCTGAGATGTCTCTATTAGCTTCACTTCTCCCTGGGCCTCCATGTGACAACACAGTCATTTTCTCACTGCAGCTTGATGGTTTTGAGGGTCTTTTCCAGTTTTAACAGCCAAGGAATATTAGGAATAAGTTCTCAAAACCTCTGGCCATTTCAGCCATCTTCATATCTTCAAGGGAAACTTCCCAAATTTAGAAGTAAAGCCTTCTTCAAATGTTAACTGTCTGCTCCAGCTACAGAATATCATAGCCCAGTGAAAGCTGGAAAGTTTTTGAAGACTGGCACAGCTAAGGATACATTTTAGCCTTACCACTGTGTAGCCAGGTGGCCAGGCACAAACCTCTCTCAGCCTCTGTGTTTTCCCTGAAAAATGGATGCGATACCTACTTTTAAGGTTGCTGGCTGAGGGTGGGAGGAGGTTTGAAAGAGATGGCATCTGAGAGCTGTCCTCCCACCTCCAGCCCAATAGCACCTCTCTTCTTTCCATGGTTCCCAAGATGCCCAGAACCTGCACTCCCCAGACTTGCCCCACCAAGTGGCTGGCTACTGTCCAAAGTCTGGTTCTTTTTATTGTCCTTGAACTTCAAAACCCAGTGTTGAAGTGCAATTGCATGTGTGCAAGAGAGAGGGAATGGATCTTGTTTCTTTGCAAATGGATTCTTTGCTAAAAGGACAACCTCAGATCTGATACTAAAAGAATCTGCTGGCAATGGCCCCTGTCAAAACAATTTAGAGATATTCAGGGGCCACCCTCCAGGGCTGGCAGCCAGCCCCCAAAGCTGAGCCTCAGTCTCGAATTCCCAACAGGCTGGGGGCAGGCCCTGAACACTCCATCCCACAACCGGGCTCCTCCATGCAAAGGGCTAGAGAGAAGAGGGCTCACCATTCTGAAGCAAAATTCTCTCTCTGCTGCTTGCCCCCGCCTCCCCCTGCCACCTTTGCAGAAAACACACACACACACACCAATTTTCAGAAAGCGCTTGGCAGTGCCCAGCCCTTCCTGAGCTGGATGGAGCTGCTGGAGCAGGATGTGCCCGGCCAAAGCCGCTTTCTTCATCCCCAGCACTGCCCCCCACCCTCCTGCAGAGTCAAGGTTTTGTCAGGAGTTTCAGGGGCAGTGACTGGTGCGGAGGGGGCCACAGACAGCCTGACTGCTGCCAAGTCCCTTTCTTTCCCCCACATTATGTCTTATAAGCCAAGCTGGCATGTAGTTTATTCTTCTCCTAAACACTTCCATAGGGTGCAGGGCCCAGAGTTGCCATAGAAACACCTTTTAACTCCTCCTCACCCGGAAAGCTGTGCGAGGCCCTGGAGAAGAAAAGCAAAAAAAGACACCTGTAGATGAGGACAGAGGAGAGGGAAGGCCAGGCCATGGGGAGCCCTGGGAGAGGGCCAAGCCAGGTACGCTGTGCCCTTAGCCACAAAGAGATCACTACCAGGAAGGTTCTGGAAGAGGAAGTTGGCAGGCTGGCTCGAGCATCTTTTGTGGGCTACAGCGTTGACCAGTGGGGTTGTAGTGCTCAAGCAGACTGGGGAGCTCCTATACATTTTCTTCAGTGAGAGAATGGGCAGAACTTCAACCCAGCCTGGAAGCCACAAAGGCTCTGAGCCACCTACTGGCCACCCGAAGGGCGCTCTGAAAGGCGGTGGGAGGTCAGCACGCCAGCGGCCCACACCCACACCTCCCATTTTAAAAGCATTAGCTCATCACTGCTACTAGTGCAGTGCACCAAAGCGAGGCAGAGCAATTTTGGATCCGTGCCAGAGCATCAAAGATTGTTCATTTCTTTTTTATTTTTGCTACCACGATGTTCTGGTCTTTGGGTACTTCCTGGTAACTCTGCTTTTCTTTAGGTAGTTTACTGGGTTGAGGGTGGGGGGAGCTATTTCTTGAATCAATGCAAAGACATTACAAGAAACCTTCTGCATTGGCACAGACCCACAGCCTGAAACCCAGGCAGTGAGCAGAGTCAAGGAGGGTGCCTAGTGAAAGCAGGATCTGCTGCCCCCACTTTTTCCTGGTGAATTTCCAGGGAACAGATCCCAAAGCAAAGGGCAAAAGGGAGGGATGAGGTCCCCTCCCCTCATATACCACAAACCCAAGTGAACGCAGCCAACCCATTTTCAAGCAGAAGAGGCTTGGGCTGTGAGTCTGCACACCCCAACTGCACCTGCCAGCCTCCCGTCTACATGTGTGTGCTCTGGGCAACATCAGAACTCAGCTGCAGAAACACCAGCTCCCCACACTAATCAGGTGGGAATGTCACCAACGGGAGAGAAGGGAAAGGCCAAGTGGAATTTGGGTGGAGGCTTGCAGGGGAGGAGGGAGAAAAACCTTCCCAGGCCTCAGGCAGCCCCAAGGGATCCTTCCAAGCAATCCCCAAACTCAGGGGCCAGCCAGGTTCCCTGGGGGGAAGAGAGAGCCCGCCATGCCAGGCCCCAGGAAACCTCTTAATAAGGGTGACCCTAGGTCACACAAACACCCTCAGCTGCCAATGGACTGACCTCTGGTCACCACAGCCACCTCTCCGACTTCTGCTAGACTCAGCCTGGCCCACCAGCACTGCCCCTCCCAACCTCAGCTGCCTCCCCTGCTCCCCCCTCCTCAATACAACACACTTGTGGAGTCCCTTACCCAAGACCCAGTGGAAAATTTCCTTCCCCTTTATGACTGCACTTAAAACACACACACTCTATTCTTCACCTCTGAATCTACACAGGCAGAGAGGCAGTCCTCCCCTGCCACCCCGCATACAAGTGTGCCTGGACACGCGCGCGCGCGCACACTCACACACCCTCACACACTCGCACAGAGAGAAAGAAGGGCCACGGGACTTGCATGACTTATGAGTGGGAAAGGAGGGGAGAGATGTTTTCGGCTGCCACTCTGCCTCTGGCCATCCAAACACAAGTGTCCGAAAACTCCCAAACAAGTCTCCCAGGACACTCCGGGACACTCTCCCGGCCCTCCATGCAAACCGGTTCTATTTCTTGCTGGGTCTCTCTGATCAAGACACTAAGTCCAGTTTGGAATTGTCACCATGACATGACCCTTGGCGTCTTTGTCCTTTTGGTGACAGATTTTCCTCCACTGCCCATTTCTCCCCCTTTCCATGCACATTCAAGGAAACAAAATAAACTTACTGCAAATTTTCACAGCTGTGTGATAAGTGATCCCTCACACACGCCACCTCCTGCTTCCTATCAACACTCTCAAATAGAGTTCCTCCGGGAGGAGGGTCAAGCCCACAGCTTTCTTCTCATTTTCCCCCTTCGATGCACCCAAACGGGGCACTCTGAGGGGCTCCCTTAGAACTTGCCTGGGAAGTTGGAGCCAGGTAGGGCCTCAGTGAAAAAAGTGACTTTCAAAGGTGCAGGAGATGGTGCAAACTTTGAACACTAAGTTTCTCCTGCAACGTTCCCTGCACGTGGCTAGTAACTTTGTTTTTTTTTTTTTAACTAGTCTATATCTCAGCACTTTCGTTAGCATTCCAAGTTTCAGGAACAATCTCTTCACCATTCATACACCCCCCACACATACACACCCCCAGCCATTCCTCCCTCAGCAGTGAATGGAGAAGTTTTCCAGATGTCAGAAGGACCAGTAGGAACCTCGCACCCTAACAGGAGAGCACAGGCTGCCAGGGGTTCGCTTGGCCACAGTGGGTTTCCTCTGCGGGGCATCTTCCCGCCTCAAATATGCCAGCATCCCTGCCGGAGGACTCTGAGGCTCCCCACTCCGCTCCAATACCTTTTGCCCGGCTCACGGCAGAGAAAAGGAGCGGGCTCACCCTAACAACCCCCCAAGCAGCGCAGCAGTCCCGGCTACAGCGCGGGGCTCGGGCGGGACACCAGAAGCTCTTACCGATGTCGGAGTTGCAGAAGGCGTCCTGGGGGTGGCTGGGCGAGCATGTGCACGCGTCGGCGCCCCAGTCCCCCAGGCTCCAGATGCCCAGGAGCACGACGAGCCCGAGCCAGGGAGTCATTGCTGCTGCCGCCGCCGCTGCCGGAGCCGCTGCTCGCCTCTCCAAAGTTGCGGTGCGCGCCGCCGGCGGGGCTGCTGCAGCCCGAGCTCGCCCGCCCGGCCGTGCGGAGCAACTTCGGCCTCCGCGCGCTGCCCTCCGAGTGCCCAGCGGGATGGGATGGGGCGCGGTGAGGCTGCCTGGGCGCTGGCGCAGGACTCCGTGAGCCGGCGGTGCCTCCGTGCGGAGTAGCGGGAGCTGGAGTCGGAGGAGCCGCAGGAGCCAGAGGACAAGGACGAGGCCGAGGACGAAGAGGAGAAGTCGTCCGAGCACCCACCGCCTGCCCGCTGACTGCTCCGCGCTGCAGCCGGGGCAGCCGAGAGATATAGTGCGGGGGGGCCCCCCAGCCCCCCTTCGGGCGCTCCGGACCCCGCCCCCTCCGACCAATCGCAGAGCCGCATTACCTCATCGGCCCTCCGAAAAGGGGGCGGGGCCGGGGGCGCCGGGCGACGGGGCGGGGCGGTCCAGGACTGTTCAGATCCTTATAGGGAATAATACGGCTGTGGGCACGCGAGTGGGTGGGCTAGGGCGCGCCCCGAACCGCGCTTGACGCCTGGCCCCCAGCGGCTTCCCTGCCCCTTCTGGCCTGCACCCTCACCCCACGCCCATCCCGGGCCTCTGACAGCCTCTGCCCCAAACCCGCGCCAACTACTACTCACTCACTCCAGCTCCAGCAAGTCAGAGGTATCCCTGCCCTGGAGACCTTGACCCAGCCTGGGGGACCGTCTAGGGCGAACTGCCAAATACTATCCCTCCTTCTCTGGAGAGAGCGGGACAAGGGAAAAGGACCCAGACAGACCCTATCTCTCCTCTGCCCTCCTCTCTTTGAGCAGCCGTCTGCCATTTGGAGCTTACTCTATTAGAGGGTTGTGCTTCTGGGCTCCCCTGAAGCAAACAGGGTTGTGCATTCATTCAGCAAACACTGTTGAGGTGCTGGGTAAGCAAGACAAGACCCTTGGCCCCATGGAAATCCATGAACACACGGGGTACTTTTCTATGGTGCGAATGCTAAGAAGAAAACCAAACAGAGCTGTGGGTTGGACTTGATGGAGGAAGACCCTGCTTTCTGTGAAACAGCAAGAGTAGTGCCCCTGAGAAGCCATCCTCGCTGAGAAGTGAGCCAGGACCAGCCGTGGGACAATCTGCCGAAGAGGGCAGAGCGCGTGCAGAGGCTCGGTGCTCACTGAAGAGAAACAAGTGGAAAGGCCGGGAGGAAGTGGTGACCCGCTGGCGGCAGACAGGTCTCCATCTTTCAGTAAGGGATGTTGGGGTGAACGGATCCCAAACGAGCAAAACCAGATCCTGGAGAACCTGGAGAACTCTCTAGGATACTAGGGGACTGGCTATGACAGAAGGTTGCCAGTAATTAATGCAATTACTATCCTTATTATTAACATCTTGGTTCCGCTTCATATTTTTTAAGGCAGGTTCCAAACCCCACCTCATTAGATCTCACAATAATGCTTCTAGATAGGAAAAGCCAGCACAAGTGTCATTCGTACCTTCCAGAAGAGGAAACAGCACAGGAAGATGGGATGACTGGTGACCAGCCAGGAATGCAAGTCACCCATTTCTACTGACCCTTAAGACAAACATGTAATTGCCTGAACTGTAGCAGCAGTTAGATCTAACCATGCAAAGCGCTTCTGCAGCTGGGATATTCTATTTTTCTCTACTTTTGTCTCTCTCCCTTTCTCCCCCACCTCATGCTTTTTTTTTTTTTTTTTTTTGCAGTTTTTGGTCTGGGGCTGGGTTTGAACTCGCCACCTCCGGTATATGGGGCCTGTGCCCTACTCCTTGAGCCACAGGCATCAGCCCCCACCTCATGCTTTTAGAAAGAGACTTGTATGTTCAGGCTCTAGAAATGCTACAGGACTGCCAGAAATACGAGTTTGGCCTCATTCTCAGAAACTTTGTAAACTTTGTTTACACCTCTGAGAAGTGACATTAGGATGGCAGAAGCTGAAAACTTTGTAGGAGATGGTATTTTCAAGAACAGTTTTTAAACTCCTTTTCCCCCTTACACATATTAGCCATAGGGAAGGGAAACCAGTTTCCACATCTTCCTGTCTTATCCCCAACTCAACTTTGAAGGTCATCCCCCAACCTCACTCTAACTACAGTCTAACCCAGAGAGCCATCTCCCTTTCTCAAAGTTTTTCCAATACTATATTCATTGATTCATAGGATGTGGTTGTATTACTTTCTCAACCTTACTTGGAATACTTTGAGACCTAGGATATCTGGCTAGACTGCTTTTTGGCCCTCTGAGAAAAAAATAGGGTCCCAGGAGACTTGAGCATAGGTATGACCAATAGCCCATTGAGTTCTGAACGAAAGCACCCCAGAGGCCACTCAAAGAGCCCAAGCTGAATGAGGGCATACTTGACGGGATTTAAGAGATTCACTTATCCTCACAGTGCCAGTCATGTGGAAGGTTTTATAAGCCTTCCCAGACCAAATCCACTTTGGATAAGCATCTTATATGATAGAGGGCCTCTCTTCTCTATTTTTCTTTTCTTGTTACAGTTTTGTCCAAAGTGCCAACATGTTCTCCAAGGGAAAACCTTGCTCGGGGTATGAATCTCAGGTAGATAACTTCTGCTCAACTTTAAGCAGCAGGTTCCTCCAATAAAGCATCTGAAACATTAGATTCCAGCAGCTACTTAATTATGCAAATGCAAGTGCAGTCTGATTGTTTTTCCAGCTGAAAGGTAATGAACTCGCTTTGTAGTTCATTTCCGCTTGCCCCTATTCTAAGCTGGTCCACACATCTTCCCTTCCCATCATGGGGTGCTGTGAACTTCAAGAGACTGAGTTGGGAATGTCTTTGTGCCTAGGCTAAAGCGGCTCCCCTCTGCCCACACATCTAAAATCAACTCTTATCTTCACCCTAAAGATGAGAAAGGGCACCCTCTTTCTCTTGACAGCTAAGAACTACGAGAGATTTATAAATGTCAAGTACTGAAGAAGTTTCAGCATCTGTCTGGCCTGTCCCCACACTACCAGGCTGCCTCAGTATTCCTTTTCTTGGAACTTTACTAGGAAAGAGGAGTTCATATCCACCTGCTCTGTAAAAAGTTATAAGAGGCTAGAATCTGTAGGAAGTGTTCATAGAATTTGGAATTCAAAAAATGACCTCAGAGGCTACTCATCCTCATTTTATAGACGGGAAAATAAGGTTCAGACAGGTGAAGGACCTTGCCTATTTGTTGATTGCAGTCCCCTCAGTGGCAGGGTGTGGCCCAGTGCTTGCCCTCTGGCTTCAGAAATCCCAGCCATTCACAAATCCTGGATCTGCTTTTCAAATCTGTAGACGGATCTGTTTGAGTCTCTTTGTACAGTGGTCAACCCATAGAAGACATCTACTTACACCGATTAAATCATTCTCTACTATGATAATAATCACCCTCTGATCCAATCAGAACAAACATAGCTTTGTACTCATGAGAGGTTTATCTCTTGTGTGTTTGTTTTTTCCCTTTCTAAATTACTATCTAATACCTTTGAAAACATTGCTAACATATCACTACAAAGAAATGCGTGAAAACTTTCTGGGGGACAAAAAATAGCTAGGATAAAATATATATATATTTTAAGCCTGAAGTTTGTTCCCAGCCTTGCTATATTTGTGTGCCTGGCTTGGGCAAGTCACTTCTCCTGTCCAGGCCTCAATTTTCTCATTTATGAAAGACCTCCATGGTCTTTACGATCCTTCTGTGCTTCAAAAGTCTAAGATTCCATGAGACATTCTCAAGGACAAGTGAAGGTTTCTGAAGAGAAGATAGCTCTTGCCATTCAAACAAGTTTGCCCATACGGAATATGCCATGAAGACCACCCACAGGGCGCTCAATGCCTGTACTTCTCTCTCAACCAAGACTCAGAGCTGAAAACAAAGAATTTTAGAGAATATCGTGATGCTGATGGCAAAGGCATAGGGGAGGCTGAGGAATGATCTTGTGTCTGGGAGAGCCTCTATAGCTACTTGAAAGGTAAAGAAGCATGTCTGTTTTATTTCCATTCGGGAGGATCTCTAAAATTCATTGAATTCTTCCACACCCTTCAGCTCTCAGTTTAGATGTCACCTCCTCCGGGAAGGCTTCTCTGATTCCCACCTCCCAATTATCCCCACAGCACCCTGTATTTCCTTCGTTTATGACACTAGGATGATTCTAATGTGATTTTTTTTTACCTGTTTCCCTTGAGGACAGGGATCAGGTATTGGTAAAAACGAGTGTAGTACATATTGGTTAAATGGGTCCAATGACCAGCCCCGCGGACGCCTTTAGGGTTTCAAGACAGGCAGGTGGTCGCTCACCGAGCTCTATCCCCCTGGCCGGTGCTAGGGGGCGCTATAAGCCAGAGAACATTCTCTCGGGCTGCAGCCTCAGCCCGGCTCCCTGTGAAGGCGGGACAGGCGCGATTCCACACTAGTCGGTGGGGGGCAGTGCCTTTGAGTGGGTGAAGCTAACCCCTCCCATCTGCCAAGGCCACAAATCTCTCAGTCAACAACCCGTCTGGTCCGCGGCTGCCCGCTCCTCCACCCCTGAGCTGGCCGCATGTCAACCCACGGGGAGACGCGCTCTGGAGAAGCAACACAGCTGTGAATCACAGGTTGGGGGCGGGGGTCTTGGGAGGTCTGAGAACACCGCAGAGATGCCACGGTCCCACTCTTCCAGGGCAGAGCTGGCCTCTGAAAACAACCTGGAGAACGTGCCGACGGGACATGTGTCATCTCAGCTGCCAAGAGCAACTCTTGCTTCCCTCCTACCACTCCTCCGGACCCACAAACCCCACAGTCCACGTGAAAGTCATTATATTCAAAATAGCCTTTTCCAAGTAGCAGACAGCCTGGTCCACCCGTCAGCACCAGTGCTGGCCAGCCCCTCAGTGGGGATGCTGCCTGGACAGTTAGGAACCTTAGACGGTAGGGACCCCAGGCTCTCTGTGCCTCTGGACCAGCAGGCAATAAACACCTTTCCTGCCTTCCATCTGGAGCCAATTTGGTGGTAGTAAAACTGCCCCGGCCCCCCCGGCAGCCCTGCCTGGATTATGAAGACCCCTCAGTCAGAGCCTCTGGCTACATTGACACAAATCCTGGAGTTTTCCTATTTCTCCCCACAGGGAGTGACTCCCAGGAATTTTAAGTCAGCAAATACAAGTGTGTGTAGCAAAGACGTTTTGGGTCCTGTGTTTTCTGGGGTGGTGGGACATAGAAAGCAGAGTTAAATATTCCAACTCATGTGTGTGTGTGTTTGAATGACCATATACTCAGCTGATATTTCTGTGAAGGGTAATATGAAGGGGAGGGACAATATCTCCTCGCCCTGTTTTAATGTCTTCCTTATGCCCATGGAGCTCATGTGTTTTTCCTTCAAAAATGAGTAGCTCCTTTGTGGTTTCTTTGAAGGTTGCACACTCAGCTTCACGCAGAGAATACACACAAGTGTCCGGCCAGGTGCTCTCGTGGCTTGGGAGGGGATAGGGTGGATGTGTGATCGGCCTCCTGTCAGGCTGGGCTGGAGATCTTATTTCTTTGAGCCGTCTTCAGTGGAACCTGCTGGAACTGAAACCGGCTTGTCCTGTGCTGTGGGAACCATCCAAAGAGCAGTTAATGCTGTTGGTCACATCCTTTTCTGAACTTGGCAGCTGAGAATCTACTGTGTCTGGGGTTTTGCTTTCCACTTTCCCACCTGTACCTTCTCAGTCTTCTTGGCAGACTCTTTGGGCTCTTCCTGACATTAAAATGTAGGCGTTTCCCAATTCTCTGTCCTTGGCACCCTTCCCTTCCCTCTTAGCCCCCACGCCCCCCCCCCCGGGGTTTCTGCCAACCATTCTGCCTTGTGGCTACACCAGATGTTGAGAGCAGCATCCCTCTGCCCACCTGTGGGCAGCTCTTCCTATATCCAGCTCCTCCCAGACAGTTCACCTGGACATCCCATGGCCTCCTCAGACTCCTGTCCACAACTTATTGTTGTCTCCCCTTTGTCCCTTCCGGGGTTATCCATTCCCAATGGTGGCACCATTGTTGACAAGGCCCTTTAGATTCTCTTTGCCCACATCTGTTCTTGCCACCCCTGTCTCCCCATTCTTACCATTGCTGCCTTGGAACAGGCCTCCATAGAATCTTTCCCCACAATTTTAATAGTCACATAATTAGTTAGCCTGCCCAGAATCTTTCTCTATCAAATTCAACTTTTGCTCTGCTGCTCTGATCCATTTTTAAAAATATAAATCTGGAATCATGCTATACTTTGCTTGAAACGATTCCACGTGTGTCTTTCTTATGGCTCTCTGAACAAAGTCTGAAACTCCAAAGACATACAAAGCCCCCTGGGATCCAGCTCTTCCCAGGGCCCCAGTCCACAGCTGGACGAGATGCCGTTCACATATAATACAACGTGATTGCTACCCTGCAGCTGCACAACAGCAGGCCCTGATCTCACTTCTTTCTCCAAACCTCATCCCCACCTTCCACCCTTATATTCCAGCTATCAGTTTCTGCCTCTTTGTATTACAAAGATGGGGCCCAGAACACAGAGGCAAGGCGATGGCAAACTGATCAGCATGTCTTAACAGCTACTGATCATGGCTTCATTTCCTCCCATAACTTCAAACATGACATCAAGGCAGCATACCAGGTTTTTATCCTAGTCCTTCCACCCACAATAGTTATGTGACCTTGAGTAAATCAGTGAATCTTCTTTCTTCATATATAAAACCGGGGGTTGGGTCAAATGATCTCTCAAGACTTCCCAGTGGAATTCTCTAGAAGGCAGCTTGACAAGGGCATTAGGGACCAAGACCTGCGGTATCAGTTTGCCTTCTTCAACTTTCTTCACTTTTTCACTGTGACCTTGAACAAGCTCCATAACCTCTCTAAGCCTCAGATGGCATGTGGTAAAAGGGAGGAGAGATTCATACTTTATAGGATTTTCATGAGGATCAAACACCATATGGTGAATAAGACACACAGCCCCAGGGCCCTGGCACATGGTAATTTCTCACCGAGAGCCTGTGGATTCCAGGGTGTGGCCCTGGGTATATAAACGTGAATGAGACAGCCCCTGCCCTCAAGTACCCTGTAGTCTAGTGATCCGTGTTTATAAAGGACAAGCCTGTTTCTATGTCCCCTTTGGCTATGTAAGTAATACCCAAAGAAGGGGAAGATGGAGGAGAAAGAGAAAAACAAAACCTTAATAATAGCTGATTCTTACAGGGCACTCCCTGAGTACCGGGCATTCATTTAGGGGGTTTGCATGTAGTAACTCATACTAACTCTTATCACAGAAACTGTGAGATAGATGAGCTTATCATCATTATCCCCTTTTGTAAACTATGGAAACTAAGGTGCAGAGAGATTTATATCCCTTGCTCAAGATTACGTGGCCAGGATGCTGCAGTGCTGGGGTTCAAAGCCTGAGCCCACCCTCTTGGCCACCCTTCTTCTTCATGCAGAAAGTGAACGCACAGAAAATATCAAGAGATGCAACAGGCAGATGATCAATTTCTGCCACCAGATGGGCCTTCCTTCCCTGTCGCCTGTACCCGCTAATCGAGGTGCATGAGAATTTGAATTGGACGTGGCCCCTATCAGAAGAGATACTTTGTAGGGCCCTGAGTTTGTCAGCAGGCCCCATGGAGAACAGTGCTCAGTGGGGGCCCTTGGGGTAAGGCAGAGATGTTAGAATCAGAGCGTTTGTTCAAGTCCTGTCTCCTCTGTGCCTTCTGTGGCTCACAGAGCATATATTTATTCTCTATAAAATGAGAACAAACATCAACTTCACAGAAGCAGATGCAAAAAAGCAAAAAAGAAAGCACTAAGATTTACCGAACACGATCATGTTCTCAGTCCTATTCTACGTACGTTACAAGTATAAAAGTATTTAATTCTCACAACTCTCTGATGTGGGAGGCTATTATTATCGTGCACATTTTATAGAAAGGAATACTGAGGCACAGTTAAGTTTAGTCACCTGGCTGAGGTCACACAGTGGTGGAGCCAGAATTCACAGAGCGGCGTTCAATCCCTGCACCCCTCACCGTCTCTCTGTACCCTGGATTAGTTAAACACTAAATGTCACTGTGTTTCTTTTCTCCGGTATTCATGTCTTAGGTCTTTGCTCTTGACCCTGTCTACCTTTTCTCCTGGCTCACCTGGCTACTTGTCTGGGTGAAGAGCAAGGTCCTGCAGACCCCTGTGGTTAGCTGGAGCCAAGTCACTCTGGCTTCTGAAAGCCGATTGTTACATTTTTAGGAATTCTGCAAGTTGGTAGTTAAATACAGCCAGTATGAACAATCTAATCATATGACGTTACAGTTAATATAAGAATAAGGGTCACGAATACTCAAAGCTCCTCACTTGTTAATTATTTTTATACTACACTTTTACCTGTGCTCTTGATACTCTTCCCATCTGTGTGATGGAAATGTTATCACATATGACAGTCTGCTTCTGCACCTTCTTCACAACCCTACATTCAACTTAAAAGTGACCATGATGGGAGTATTTACACACGGAAACATAAATGCAAGGAATCGGGGCTTTTTGTCCTGAAGAGCTAGTTGTTAAATATTTTACCAGCACACCACTGTTATTTCTTAACTGTGTGACCTTGGACAAGGAACCTAACCTTCCTGTGCCTCGATTTCCTATCTGTGATACAAGGATGGCGTTAGCGCCCACCTTACAGAGTCATAAGGAATACGTGAGATAATGAAGGGAAAGGATTTAGCGGCGGGTCTGGCACATATCAAAAATCAATGAATGGCTACTGTCAATATTATTATTAAGACAATCTTATTTTTTATAGTATAAAAATAATTAACAAGGGATGAGTTTTGGGTATTTGTGACCCTTGTTCTTAGCCTTCCCTCCCACCTCAGCTGGGGGCCTCCCATCAGAGACCATCTGACTTGAAATGTATCACTATCACACGGTACGGGATCGTCAGCTTTCGTGTCACTTTCCCTCTTCAGAAAGTGAGCTCATCGTCAGGGCTCACTGAGTTTTCCCTCCTGAGTACTTAGTACGATACCTGGCACAGTAAGTAGTCAACAGATTGTTAATGAAATTTAGTTAAGAAAATGCACGGAGACTACTGAAAATTCAGAATGAGGAAACAGGCTTTCCTAGTCACATAACTTATAAGTAATTCTCCACATTAAACATTCTTGGGATAGTGCATTTGAACTTCCCTCTTGAGGAGTACCTTATAGTGAAGTCATGGTAGACTTTTAGGAACTTAAAATGCCCTGTCTTGGTGCCCAGAGAGGCCCACCGCACACCAAACTGTTTCGTAATGAAGGTTTCAGTGTATTTAATATAGAGGCTTCTGATAGAGTTAATGTCTCAAGTAGGAATATGAACAGGAACTTTCCAAACCACTTGAAGGTAGCTAGAACTGCTTTTGCCTCAAGTGTTTAGAGAGAGAGGGGGAAAAAAAAAAGACCTTGATGTCACATCAATAAACTAGAAAAGAGATTGCACATACCTGGAGTGCTTTGCAAGGCCAGGGAGCCAGTGATTGGGGGCTGATTTCAGAGAAAAGAGGGGAGAGGCTGAAGGCATGTTGAAAAATCATTTTTTTGTCTGTTGTTCCTTTGTATGAACTGGTTGCTGGCTTATACAACGCCCAGTAATTAAAATGGCTGGAATGCTTTGCATTTTTAAGGCAAAGTGAAGGCGGCTCGGAGGCCTGGAGTTGGAGCCAAGTGGGGGGAGGCCTTGCGATTTTACCCTGGCTGCCCCTCGGCCTTGCAGAAGTGGCTATCATCTGGCTTGAGGGAGGGACCAGCGAGGGGAAGGGAGGAAGTTGAAGGGTAGGAGCTGTTCCAACTCCCCTCCCCCTTTCCTGGCCAGGTGCTTCCGAGGGCACCGCCTCTAGGGTGAAGGTATGCATGGGCCACCCACCTTCTGGAAGTCTTTACTGCTTAGTGCCAATGCCTGGGAATGATAAACAAAGATAAAGTTATACTTTGTTAAATGTTTACTACATGCCAGGTCCTGTATTAATAACACTGCACATGGAGTGTAGTCAGCCCTCAGTGTTCCCCAGTATCTGTAGGGACGTTGGTTCATGGACCCCTGTAGACACTGAAATTCATGAATGCTTAAGCCCCAGAAATGAAATTGGTGTTGTATTTGCATATAATCTACATGCATCCTCTCATAGTCTTTAAATCACCTCTAGATTACTTATATAATACCCAATACAATGTAAATGCTAGGTAAACATTTGTTATACTGTATTTTCTTGTTTGTGTTTTTTTTCGTCATGGGTTTTTTGTGTTTGTTTGGTTTGGGTTTTCTTTTTTGAGACAGTCTCACTCTGTCACCCTGGGTAGTGTAGCATCATAGCTCACAGCAACCTCAAACTCTTGGGCAAACCTCAAGCCTCAGCCTCCTGAGTAGCTGGGACTACAGGCGTGCACCACTATACCTGGTTAGTTTTTCTATTTTTGGTAGAGATGGAGTCCCAGTCTTCCTCAGGCTGGTCTTGAACTTCTGAACTCCAGGGATTCACCTGCCTTGGCCTCCGTGAATGCTAGGATTACAGGCCTGAGCTACCACCACGCTCAGCATTCACTGTGTTTTTAAAATTATTTGTTTTTTCTAAATATTTTCTGTCTGTGCTTGGGTGAATCTGTGGATCCAAAATCAGCAGCTATGGAGGGCCAATTGTATTATTAGATTTCAGGGGAAAAAATCTGATCACATTACTCTCCTGCTCAAAACTCTGTGGTGGATTCCTAATGCACTTGAAATGAATTCTTAGTGCCTGGCCCATCAAGGCATGTTGTAGTCTTGCTATGCCCACCCCTATCCCCACGCCCTCCCTTCTGTTCCCACCACACTGGCCTTCTTTTCATCCTTTTACCAACCAAGTTCAGTCCCACCTCAAGGACTGCTCTGAACCCTCCCTCTGCCTCCCACGGCTCTTGCCATGGCTGGACCCTTCTCATTCCTCAGCTTCCAACACAGACACAACCTTGTCAGAGAAGTCGGCCTAGCTGAGCAGCTCAACCATCCCCAGTCATCGGCGCCTCCCACTGTCCCATTTTTCAGATTTATTTTCTTTTCAGGTCTTAATGCTATCTAGTGGGGAAAAAAGTCTTCTTTGTTTGTTTCTAAGTTTATTAATTGTCTTTTCCGATTAGGAAGACAGTGGACGATGCCTGTCCTCTTCTTTGTTACATCCTCAGTACCTAGATCAGTGGCCAAGAAATGTTTTTTGAAATAGTGATTCTTGCACACATCATCATCCTCATTTTCCAGATGAGAACACTGGAGCTCCGGGGAGTTTACGTTGCTTATTCAAGATCACCCTTATAGGAAGTTATGTCGCCGCAGGCCATCTGGCTCCAAAGCCCATGTTTCAGGATGGATATGTATAATCTTCCCCCACAGACATCTACTCTAGAAATCAGTAGAGAGAGGGACTCTGTATTTCAAGGGAAGGCATCAGGTCTCTAGGTTAAGCCCTTAAATAGCAGAGTGATGGTGGTAGAAAGAAATAGCCCTTGGGAGCCCATGACACTGGTGTTGTAGCCCAATCCTGCCACCTATGTGAACTTGGATGCATCATTCACCCTCCCTGGGCACTTTTTTGACTGCGTAGAGGGTGTTTGCTTCCATTTCCCCAGTGGATGGTTCCAGGGAAGTGCATGAACCATAGCACCCCAAGTCCCTCTCCTGTCCTGGGATGGGAGGTTTGAGATTGGAGCGGGTGAGAAATGCTCCCCTTGACCGAGTGTATGTGCCCCCTGTGGGTAGCCATAGCAATAAGCAGGCTGGGTTTAGGAGGTACACCTTTGGGAGGCCCAAGGATGGGCAGACTTGGCTAGATGCAGGAGTCATCACCGGTCCCCAGGTGTCACATTACCTCCCTGCTGGAGCCTGACTACTCAGCCTGCCTTCCAGACCCCTGAGCCTGGACCAGCCCTCCCGGACTCCCCCCTTTCTCCTAGCCAAGCAGGATCTCTGTCCTTCCTCCTGTGGCATGAGTTGCCTCTTCTTCCCACCCTGAGCTTTTAAACATATGTTTCTTTGGACATACCCCAGACCTACAGAAAAGTTACAAGAATAGATCAAAGAATTACCAGATACCTTTTACTGAGATTTCCAAAATGTTAATAACATGTTACCACGATTTTCCTCCTTCTCTCTTCCTCCCTTTCTCTTTCTTTCCCCGCTTAAGAGTGAATTGCAGACGTGATTCCCCTTTACCCCTAAGTATTTCAATATGCATTTCCTAAAAATAAGGGTACCATCAACTTTTGTGGTTTTGGACAGTACAGCCCTGGGGGAAGACAGGCCTGCATTCCAGACCCTAACTCTGCTTCCTCTTGTGTTCCTCAAGGCAAAAGATTTCACTTCTGTGGGCCTCAGCTTCCTCATCTCTAAATTAAGAGCAACAGGAGTGCCTGCCTTTAAGAAATGCTGATATGAGAATTAAATGAGATACCCCACATTAAGGGCTTAGAAGTACACAGTGGGTAAATAGAAGTGCATTGTGCTAGAATGCTATATATAAATTCCTGCTTCGAAGTAGTTTAAATTCCTTGGGTTTCTCCTTCTTCCTCTTCATCTTACAGGTAAAAGCAAAACAGATTCTGTCATTTAGTCAACACTTGTTTATCGAGCACCTACACTGGGTCTGACCCCGTTCTGGGCGCTGAGATGCAGCAGTGATCAGGACAGCCACATGTTCCCTGCTCTGAGAGTTGAAGGGACTTGGTTTTTACCAGGTGGAGACAAACAGTGGACATCAAAACAGATAGCTAAGCCATTTTGGTGGGTCATGAGTGCAATGGTGATGACAAAACAGAGCAACTTTATAGTTTCCCGTCTTAAGTTTAAATGTTTTATCCAGTGAGAGTCAATTTTTGTTAATGGTGAAAGTTGTGGGTCCAGTTTCAGTCTTCTACAAGTCACCAGCCAATTCACCCAGCACCAATTGTTAAATAGGGAATCTTTCCCCCAATTTATGTTTTTGATAGGCTTATCTAAGATCAAATGATGATAACTGTCTGGGTTCATCTCTTGATTCTCTATGCTGTTCCATATATCCACCTCTGTATGTTTGTGCCAGTACCATGCTGTTTTGATCACTGTAGATTTATAGTATAGTCTGAGGTCTGGTAGTGTGATTTCTCCTAATTTGTTTTTATTTCTAAGTAATGTCTTGGCTATTTGAGGTTTTTTTCTGATTCCATATAAAATGAAATACAAAAAAAAAAACAGAAATACCATTTTTCCCCAGATCTTAAAGTATGACAGTGTGCTTTAATAGGGATTGCCACACTTTCATATGAAAGATAAAACACAATTGTAGCCCAAAAAGAAGGAGAGAAGAGGAGAGCGAGGGGAGGGGAGGAGGGTGGATGGGTGGAGGGAGGGTAATTGGTGCACCTACTGGGCATATTGCAACGGTACATGTCAAATATATTAAGAGTAGAGTATAAATGTCTAAACATAGCAATTAAATAAGTGAGGTGAAGGCTATGTTAACCAGTTTGATGTAAACATTTCAAATAATATTTAAAACTAGCACATTGTACCCCATAAATGCAGTAATGTACACAGTTGTGATCTAATAAAAAAAAAAAAGAGCAACTTCTGGGAGGTGAGGCATGCAGAGGCGCTTCTCGTATGATGATCAGAGAACGCTTCTAGACAGTGGAGGGGAAAGTCTGATGAGGTCTTTTAATCTGGGAAATCACCCTCTGGGAAAATGCCAGGCACAAGAAATGTTTTCCTAATCCTTGAGTGCACAGTGAGATGTGTGCGGACTTTAAATCTTCATGGAGGGACAGGCTCATGGGAGGAAGCCAGGCGCCTCTCTCTCACGTGCTGGGAGCCACACACTTTATATATTATATATTAGCCATCAGCCTGCCAGGACTCTCTGAGGGAGGTCACTGTTGGTCCATTTTATAAAGAAGGAGACCAAGGTTCAGAGGAGAGAGTCCATTTGCCCAAGAACAAAAGGAAAGTAAGAGGGGCTCTCTGAGGACACACACAGCACCAAGATTCCATCCAGAACCATGATGTCAACTTCCTAGTACTCACAAGAAAGAAATGGGAAGGTTCTAATTAGAAGAGCGAGCACGGGAGCAGGCATCAGAAGACACGATTCTAACCTTGGCCCTGACGCTCACAAGCCATGGAGTCTCAATACAACCCTGGAAACACAGAGTGACCCTGTGTGGCCCTTCTCATCTCCTCCAGCTATAATTAGACCATAGGAGTTCACCTGTTGGTGGAGTTTTTTCTTCCTCTGCCTTTTCTTTGATGGAGAAAAGTAACAGAATTTGGAGAGAGAATTATGAGGACCACGGATGAGGTGCAGGCATCACCCACAGGCATCACCTGCATCAGGGGATCCCCCCTGGAGCCAGGAAACATGACTGCCTGGGAGTGGGGTACAAAGGCAAGACACGGCCCCTCCAACTCCCAGGATCTGGCCCAGTGCTCTGCACACAACCCCTGCCCTGGTGTAAACAGAAACATTTGTATGCATTTGTTCTCTTATGCCAATTAGAAAGTCAGTGATAAAATTTTGTGGCCGCACCTCATGCCATGTACAAATAATGCCTGCTGTGATATAGTTGTTTTATTCCAGGGTTCCTATTTTAAACAGGCCATTGACATATATTAGTTTCCAAAGTAGGGTAGGTGAGGGAGAGTTATCTCTGTGGCTCATATCTATTGCATGTAATAATATTACTGCACACTTGTCAGCTTATAATAGCACACATTTATTATCTCATGAATTCTGTGTGTCAGGAGTCTGGGCTTGGCTTAGCTGGGTCCTCTGCGTGCCTGAAATAAAGGTGTTGGCCAGGGCTGCAGTCTCGTTCTGGAACTCGGCTGAGGAAGGATCGCATTCCTCACTCTCATGATGATGGGCAACATTCAGTTCCTCGGTTTCTGAAGTTCAACCCCAGTCCCTGGCCATGCAATTATCTCCACAGGCAGCTCACTATGTGGCAGATTTGCTTCTTAGAAGATGATAGGAAAGAGCATCTCCTCTCGAGATGGACACTGCAGTCTCGTCTCACATGATCACTTTCACATAATCACACACTCCCTGTCACCTGTGCCATGTTCTGTTGGTTGACAGCAGGTCACAGTCCTGCCAACAACTCAAGAGAAGGGAATCATGCAAGGGCAAGAAGACCAGCAGGCAG
This sequence comes from Perodicticus potto, assembly GCA_963574655.1. NCBI lineage: Eukaryota > Metazoa > Chordata > Mammalia > Primates > Lorisidae > Perodicticus > Perodicticus potto. Next base: position 76,671 of record CAUYRH010113779.1, on the reverse strand, counting down.
GGACCACAGAGCCACACTGGCCCACCCTCCGAACAGCACAGACAGAATGTAGAAAGCTCTGGAAAATCGGGAGGATGGGGAACAGTTGAAAGCACTTGAAGAATAACCTGGAAAAGAGGAAAAGATGGTAACAAACAGATTGCCTTCACTAAGGACCTTTTATATACTCACATAACTCTCACCCAACTCTGGAAAGTAGATACTGTTACTGTCCCCATTTTACAGGTAAGGAAACTGAGGCACATATAGTTCAGGGACATGCCTAAGGTGACACAGCTGTTGAATAGCATTGTCGGAAGTTGACCCCAGGCAGTCTGGCTCTAGCATTCATGTTGAAGAAAGATTGACTGGTTCAGTCCCCCAAAAGACACTAAGTCCTGGGACAAAAGGTTAAAAATCTTGGCTTCCAGGAGCAAGTAATGCTGTGAGTTTGGGTGGAGTTCAAGCTCATTATTATGGATGGGGAACAGGAGGAGATTAACTGGAGGTTGAACAACTATATCTCAGAGACAATGTAGAGGGAATTCTGACATGGTAATGAATCTTGCCCAGGACGTACTTTAAACTCTCTTTACATCAAAGTACAAAAACAATTTTGAAACTAGCAACCTCGAGCCCAGATTTGGCCCACAGATACTGTTAGGTTTGATTTGTGAAGCATTTTCTAAATGTAACTCATGAGTTTTCAGAAAAATTCAGATTCCTAATACATGTTCAGCTTCTGCTGAAAAATCAGGAGCTCTGGACCTACATCACTACAGCTTCAGTAGCAGGTGCCTAGAAGCAGCTGTCGGTTTAGAACAGGCCACCATGGTGACACCATGGTGTAATGGTCGGCACTGTGGACTCTGAACCCAGGTTAGAATAGGCAGGGCTGTGACCCCATGGTATAATGGTCGGCACTCTGGACTCTGAACCCAGGTTACAACGCTGTGACCCCATGGTGTATGGTCGGCACTCTGAACTCTGAACCACAGGTATTCACCAGATTGCCAGTCCACACTAGTCCTTGTTCTCACTCCAGCTAAGGCCATAGGTCTATTATTTCTTATACTCATCTGTCTCAAGGCCCCATATTGCACCATCGTAAGTGTGCTGTAGCTTTCAACAGTGGGTTCTTGGGTGATCGCACAAAGAATTGAAAGATACACCACTAACGAACACAGAGCCACAAAAACAGTCTAGGACAGGTGACTGTCCCTTGTGAAAAGAGAGCCAGAAAAAAACGTCTGCTTGCCACCCTTATGGGCAATCTGTCAAGACAGCTTCTAGGGAGATCCTCTGAGTCACAGCAGGGGTTCAAATCCTGTATATACAGAGGATGCCAAAAAATGTCTATACTTTTTTTAAAAAAAAAAAAAAACTATATTAAACTTGTAATACTCAAGTCATGTTTGACTTCCTGTAATTACAAGAGGTGCTCAAACATAACTTATATTCATCTTTTGTTATCCATATATGTGAGTATTATATTTTTAGTCCAGTTTTTTTCCTTTCTTGAAATGTGTACATATTTTTTTGGCACCATCTGTATAGGAAGCTTAGTCCCTAGAGGTGAACAAAGACCAAGCACCTAGCCCCCGAATCGTTACCCCCATGACAGGAATGACAGTTTCTGATCCCACTGATCTTTGGGTGGATCCAATGAGACCCTAGAGAAGTGATTGACTGACTCCTGATCCTCCTTCAGGGCCTAGACCCCTCGACTGCAGGAAGCCAGATCCTTCATTCAGAGTGATAAGGCCTGAAACCTGTTTGTGTCCCTTTTTACTATGGAATTTTCCTTCAGAAAAAAAAGTCTTGAAGGTGGAAAAAACCCAAGGCTCTGAGAAGACAGGAAGGGGAAGACTCATGGAAGCAAGGAGTCTTTTGCCATTGCTTTGGTGGGGGGGTGTTGTTTGCTTGTTTTTTACTAAAAAAAGAAACCTTTTCTGTCAGACCAAGAGAAGAGAATGGAGGAGGACAAGCTTATTCTGCTGTTGATCCACTCAGCACTTCAGTTTTTTCTGCCCAACAATCCCAGGGCAGCTCCTGGGGAAGGAAAAAGGCATCAGAAAATGAGTGGGAGATCCTTAAACAGCCATGGTACTTGGCCCTGGCTCAGCCAATCGTCAACAAAAACTATAATAGCTAAGGCTTATGTAGCACTTACTATGTGCCAGGCATGGCTGTAAGTATTTTATTATTAATTCCTTTAAGCCATAGCCCAAGCACATTATCATAATTCCAATTTATGAGTGAGGAAACCAAGCCCCAGAGAGGTTAAGAAAATTGCCAAGGCCACACAGCCCATAAGTGGCAGAAGCGTGATTCAAACCCATGTAGTGTTGCTCTAAGATCTGTGTCCTTAACCACCACTGATTCCCAAGGAATTTATTGAGCATGTACTTGTGTAAGGCATTGTGTTAGATCCCATGGGGTGGGAGGGAGGTTGCTGGGGTGGGTAGTGAGGAAATAGTGAAATTCTAAACATTCGGTCCTCCCAGCTTGCCCATCTTCTGGCTGTGGGACCTGGGATAAGATTAGGAGCTACTGAGTCTTGCAGGTCTTAGCAGTTCCAGTGATTTATACAATTTAAAAAGTATTGCTTTTAGGGTCAGATGTAGTGGTTCATGCCTATAATCCCAGAACTCTGGGAGACCAATCAGGAGGATCCCCTGAGCTCAGGAATTCGATACCAGCCTGAGCAAGAACGAGACCCCATCTCTACTAAAAATAGAAAAATTAGCCTGGTGTTGTGGCCGGCACCTGTTGTCCCAGCTACTTGGGAGGCTGAAGCAGGAGGATCACTGGAACGCAGGAGTTTGAGGTTGCAGCGAGCTAAGCTGACACCATAGCACTCCAGCCTGGAGAACAGAGACTCTGTCTCAAAAACAATAAAATTGTTTTTAGTGGATGGTAGGAGGAAGAGAGGGAGGGAGGGAAGGGAGAAGAGAAGAGGGAGGGAGGGAGGGAGGGAGGGAAGAAGGGAGGAAGGAAGGAAGGAAGGAAGGAAGAAAGGGAGGGAAGGAAATTTGTTACACAGGCACAGCTAAGTGCTTCCCCTACACTTCATCATTTAATCCTCGTAATAACAACACTGTGATGTGGTTAGTATCATCACCTTCATGTCAAGGATAAAGAAACTAAGACACAGGAAGTTCAGCAGCTTGTCCAAGGTCACAAAGCTAGTAAGTTGGGAGGCCAGGAATCCGACCAGGCAGCATAATTTTAGTGCCTGGGCTCTTAGCCAATAATGGAAACAGTGACTATTTGAGGTCAAGGTGTAATCCCTCCCATTTGCAGGGTATGTTGGTAGATTACAAAGCTTTTTGTGTTGAAGTTTCTAAGGGTGGAGATGGGGACAGAAATTTCCAGGGCTCTCCACCATGATTCTCCAGCAGAACCTAGTAGAAAATACCGAGGCCTGCAGAGCTGGGAGATGAAAGCAGGAGCGGCTGACCAGTCTGCGCAGAGCCCCTCGAGCTCTCTTGTCCATTCAGTTGCTGCCCCGTCTCATGCAATGGTCATCTGACCAGTGGGACACATGCCTCCTGAGACACCCATCTCATGTACCTCCTGGTTTCCCCAGGCCAACTGCAATCGTGACATTCCAGGACAGTTCAGCAAAACACAAACCAGGTGTGGTGCCTGCATCAGTGACCTAACAGCTTGTAACCAGTCAGGTAGGCAAAGAAAAGCCAGAGATCAAGGCAAAAGACAGAGATCAGGAGGGCTCAGGCGGGACAGGCGTTTCCCCCATGGGACTTGGCAAAGCCTACCGTAAGAGGGAGCTCTTTGTTCTGCTCCGTGCCACGTTGGCTTCTCTGCCTGTTGCCTATTGCAGGGGACAGATGTGATCACTTGCAGCCTGTTCCCTCTGTCGTTGGTGGTACTGAGGCCAGGAGCTTCTAGAGCTGACACCGGGGTTGTAAACTGCGTCTCATGTACATCTGGGAGTTGTGCATGGGGAGGGATAACGCAGTGCATCTTGGGGGAAAAGCACAGCTTGAGAGTCACACACACCTGGATTTGATTCCCAGCTCTGCCCTGGCCAGCTGTGTGCCCTTTGGCAAGTCATCACACTTCTCTAAGCTGGGCTTTCCTCTCCTCTGAAGTGGGAATCATTATGTCAACTTCAGAGAGTGGCTGTGAAGATTAAATGAGTTACGGCCTGGCTTATGGAATAAACTTGATGGGGTGTGGTCAATGATGCTGTTACAATGGTGGTTCCAGGTTTTAAAACCACAGTTTTCCACCGATGCCATTCTCCCAGGGCAGCTGTCTCTGTCCTCAGGGTCTAGATCAGAATCTGCTGTGGTAAGTCAGCACCGTGTGACAATCCTCTGTAGATATACACCACATGTCACATTTATCTAGATGAGTATTTGATTAACAGCAACCTCTCTTCCTGGCCATAGGAAGGTGGGGACTGTGTCTGTCTGAGTCCAGCACTACAGCCCCAGTGCCTAACCCAAGCCTGGCACCCAACAGCTGCTTAATAAATCCTTATGGAATAAATTAATTTTTAAAAAAAAAGTAGTGCCCCAATATACCAGTATACTCCATTTATTTGGAGGGGGTCTTACGAGTAAGTTTTTGTTATGAATATCTAAAATCTTAGAGTTTATGTATTGTTTTATTTTTAAGAAATGAAGTGTCTTCAAGATTACCTTTATGCTTTCTTGAGTGGGGCTACAGTTACATGCAAGCTCTGGGGGTTACACACTGCTCAGCATAAACCCACAGGGATGTCATCTGTTGTTGGGTCTTGATGGAAACAAGAGATAAAAAAAAACGTGACATTACAGATCACCTCTCCCTGTAGCCTCTGGTCTAGAAAATTGGAAATGAGAATGGCCTTGTTTCCCCTTCAGATGGAATGAACGTGGAAGTTAATGCTTCTGAGATCCTTGGGTGAAAGGCACGGACTTATCTGTTTCCTGCCATAAAACATGCTGCCTTGAGATTAACCCTACTGTGCCTTTGGCCAGCCAGCACGTGATAGGATACAGGACTTTTCTTCTCGGTGTGACAGCTGCCAGAACTCCCTCATATGGACTTCCGTGCCTCACACACCTCTGGATTTACAAGGCATCCGGATGAACTTTCTAATTAATAGTTAACTTTTTAGTACAACATTATAGTAGGACAAAACAAAATAGCCTATTAAACCCATGAATTCATGAATACCCATATTACCACTTAGTATAAACCCAAAGCAAGCATTGGAGTAAGGGGGGAAAAATGAGTCAATTCCAAGAAAATACTAAATCAACATAAATAACACACTACTATAAGGACACAAATCATAAAAATGAAAAGCCAATACGTGAGTTTCAGAAATGCCGCAATTATTTATTTTCTTTTTTTAAATTATTTTTTATTAAATCATAACTTTGTACACGGAAGCATTTATGGGGTTCGGGGTACTGCTTCAGTACACGATGCGAAATTCTTACATTGAACTAATTAACACATCCATCACAATTATGCTCTTTTTTAAATAGTTTTGAAATGTACCATTGCATCATGCACCTTAGGTGAGGTTCTGCCAAATGCCCTCTCTCCTCCCATGCAATTATTTATTTTCTTGTTTCTCTTCCCGTTTATCTGTGAGTTCCTTTGGGATAGAGACTGCCTTTCATTCCTCACATCTTGATGTCGATCTAGCCTGGTACTTGACACGTAGGGACTCGGTGAGGACAGTGCACGCGGGAGTGTGGATGCAAAGTGACGAGTGGATGACGGAAGGCAGAATCAGTCTTGGCAACTTGGGCTCCGGCAAACCCACTGAGGCTGGGTCCCTCCCAACACGCTGGGGACAATATTGTACCAAGTGAAGACTTTTCTTCCTAAACAGGTTTCTGTGGGATAAATAATTGGAAAAAAAGGGTCAGGCTGACTCCAGGCCACGAAACCAAATCCAGTGTGCCCAAACGCCAGCCTCTCCCTTCTAGATTCTCCCCACCAGACAGAATGATGTCCAACAGCTGAGATGAACGGGGAGCTAAGAGAACCATGGCTGGGGCACAAAGGATGCTTTGCGTGGAATACACCAGCTGCGTGGTCTTGGACAGGTCACTAAATGTCTCCACACGTCTCCTTCCCCGTGGGATGAGGGAATCATTATAGCTAAAGAGACTCTAGGAATCTGGGGGCAGTTGGTTCTGAATTTGAAACCTACAACCCCCTCCAAGCAGGGGCCACTGAGCTGGTGGGGGCTGGATTCAGGCTTTGAAGAATGGACTCTGTGATGTCCAGTGGTCATGCTGTGAGGTCAGCCTTGTAGTTCTGGGTGGTGACATCTATAGGTAACTCACAGCACTTGTAGGTTTAGGAGATTCCCTGTGTCTGCTCCGGGTGGCTTCATTCTCTGGCTCCACTTGTCCAGGAGTGATGGTCAAGGTGGCCTTACTGTGTGTGCCTAGCCAGACAAACAAGTCTGCTTCCACTCTGAATTCTTATGCCTCCTGCTGGGACCCCACTTTACAGTGAAGTGAATGCTTTTCATGTTCTCTGCCCCGTCTGATCCTCATGGGATCCCAGAGGGGGCCCTGTCAGTAGCACAGAGGGAAGTGGTAACCAATTGCTCAAGGCTGTGTGCTCAGTGGAAAGAGTGTCCTCTTTGGTGCAGATAGCTTGCCTCTTGGTGGTCCAGGGCAGTTCTACCAGGTGCCAGCTGTGTGGCCTTAGGCAACCCATACCACCTCTCTGGGCTGTGGTTCCCTAATCTCTAAAACGGGATGTTAATAGTATCTGGCTCACAGGGATGTTGAGAACATTGAATGAACACTGTCTGGCATATGGTAGGTGTTAATATTTTCTTACCTCGTAAGCTGTTTTCAGGATTTATTGAGATAACAGGTGCTTCTTTTCCTCAGGCTGCCATAACAATAGATTTTCTTTTCTCTCAGTTCTAGAGGCTGGAAGTCCAAGATCAAGGTTCTGGCTGGTGAGGGCTTGCTTCCTGGCTTGTAGACAGCCACCTTTCACTGTGTCCTCATGTGGCCTTCTCTCAGTGTGTGTAGGAATGGGGATGGGGTGGGATGACGTGGGGAGAGAGCCCTTTGGTGTCTCTTTTCATTTTATTTTATTTTTTTCTGGAAATAAGGTCTCACTCTATCACCTAAGCTGGAGTGCAGTGGTGCAGTGGTAGCTCACCACAGTCTTGAACTCCTGGGCTCAGGGGATCCTCGTGCTTTGACCTCCCAAATTACTGGGATTACAGACATGGGCTACTATGCTTAGCCTACTGTCTCTCCTTATAAGGACCCTAATCCTATCAGATCAGGGCCCCACCTCTATGACCTCATGCAACCTAAATACTTCTTATAGCCATTATCTCTAAATATAGACATACTGAGGTTTAGGACTTTAACATATGGATTTTGTGGGGACACAATTCAATCCATAGCACAGTGTAAGCCACAAACACCTGTGAGGTGTCAAGAGAGTGGGGACCTGGTTCTGCCTGTCACCACATTCCTCTTCCAAGAGCTATCAGGGAGGAGGATGGGAGGAGAGGCTGCAGGTGGCAGATGCAAAAGTACCTCTGCTCCTTCAAGTTAAAGCAGGGAGGACACGGGTCCTCAGCTTCATGGATCCTCTAGTCTGTGCAAACCAGAGAGCGGCCCCAAGGAAGGGAAAAAGTGGTGGTACTGATTAGGCAACACCCAAAAACCTACCTACCTCAAGGTATCATGGCAGCACAGTGAAGACTTCTTGGAATCACTTTGCCTTCTCCTGCCTGTGGGCCCTTGGAGTGATCCCCCAACTTCTTAGAGACTTGGTCCCTGCCTTGTAGAACAGGGAGATTAACTACAATAACTACTATTTTATTGTTACACACTGAGTACCTACTACACATTCAGTTGCTATAGTAGGCTGAAAGACATGGCCCTGCAGAAGATTCTATAGTAGGCTGAAAGCCATGGCCCTGCTAATCCTTGAAACTGTGAATGTTCCCCTCCATGGCCAAGAAAAAGAAAGCAGGATGGGAGAAATCTTTATAGATGTGATGAGGTAAAGGATCTTGAGAGGATCCTGGCTTATCCAGGTAGCCCTAAATGCCATTGTGTGCCCCCTTCCTTATAAAAGGCAGGCAGAGGGAGATTTGGCACATCTGTGGAAGACAAAGCCATGAAGATGGACCTAGAGGTTGGAGGGATGAGGTCACAAGCCAAGGATCCGTGGCAGCCGTCAGAAGCTCAAAGAGGCCAAGAAGGGAGGGAGTTCAACCCTGGCCACATAAATTTCAGCCCAAGGAATACTAATTTTGGGTTTCTGGCCTCTGGAAATGTGAGGACGTACTTTCTATTGTTTTTATCTACCTACCCATTTGTGATATTTTGCCACAGAAATCTGAGCAGACAGAGACAGAGAAGGAAGCTGGTAAGCTCCTTCAGGATGAATGCTTATCTTATTTACCTCTGGCTCCATGGCGCCCTCAGAGCATTTGTTGACAAGTTGAATGAGTGACTAGACTCAAACCTCTGTCTGGTTTCTAAACATTCTACCCATTTAAAAGAGCAAAGCTTAGAGCAGAAGAGAGGGAGGGCCGCAGTGGAGGCCTCAAAAGTTCTTGTCTATGCTGTTCCACTGGGCACCTACCTGGCCTTCTGGCCTCCAAGACCACCCGTCTCCAGCCTGCTCGCCAAGGCAGCCAGAGTGAGCTTTCTAAATGCAAATCATATCAGACCAACCCCAACTTCAAACCCTGTATTAGTTTCCTACAGTCGCCATAACAAAATGCCACAAACATGGTTACTTATAGTGATGGAAATGTATTCTCTAATGATTCTGGCACGTCCATGTCTCTCTGAAGGCCCTGAAGGAAGAAGATCCTTCCTCACCTCTTCCAGCTTCTAGTGGCTGCTGGCATTCCTTGGTCCTTGATCCTAGTCTCTTCCTACATCATCACATGGTGTGTGTCTGAGTCTGAATTTCCTCTTCTTATGAGTTCACCAATCATTGGATTAAGGTTCATCCTAATCCACCGTGACCTCATTTTAACTTGATTTCTTCTTCAAAGACCCTATTTCCAAATAAGGTCACATTCACAGACACTTAGGACAAGGACTTGAACATGCCTTTTTGGAAGGACATAATTCAAGCCATAAAAAAAGCCTCATGGCTTCCCTTACCCTCATGATAAGTCCAAGATCCGTTCCATGGCCATCCCACCAAGAAACTCCCCTCCTTTTCCTCCTGGCCCATCTCACCCTCTTTTTTCCCCTCTGTGGGCCCCAGAGCACTAGAACTTCTTATTTTGGACACATTCTACTTCCTCAGGTCTCCCTGCCTTTGTCCCACTGTTCTTCCTACCAGCAGTGCCATTCCAAGCTTGTCCACTTCTGAATCCCCACTCATCTTGCAAGACTTACTCTGAGCAGCAACCCTCTTCTGCAACCCTCTTCCTGCAACCCTCTTCCTCTTCCTCTTGACATGGGGGTAACCACTCCTTCCCCATGCTCCCCTCTGCCTAATTCTACTGTTTAATACTTCTCAGCATCAGCAAATCTGTCTCCCTCACCTGACCACAAGATGCTGTGTCCTCAACGCCCAGCCTAGGTACAGCACATATGAGACCAGAGGTTGCAAATGGGAACTTCAAGGGCTGAATGTGACCAAAGAGGTGTGGTGTTTTTTTTTTTCTGTCTGTGTATATTAGCCAGAATTTAATGTAACTACCAACAATCAAATCCAGAAATTACTGTTAAAAATCCAGACCTCCAGCTTCTTTTGAGAAACTGGAGGAAGTGGTCATCTCAGGTGTTTGTCTCCATCCAGGGACAATTTGCTGGAGATAAGTAATAAATGCTGTGCTCTCTAGACAGGGCACGTGCTCTGCAACTTTACTGGAACACACTGGTGGTGTGTGGCTGCTTTTGCTTGATGACAGCTGAGCTGAGCAGTTGTGACAGAGGTGGTGTGGCCCCACATATTTACTGTCTGGCTTATATTACTTTCCTGTGGCTGCTGCAACAAACTACCATAGAATTAGTGATTTCAAACAACCTTGATTTATTCCTTCACAGGTACAGAGGCCAGAAGTCCAAAATCAGCTTTGTAGGGCCAAAATCAAGATGCCAGCAAGGCCACACTCCCTTCAGTGCCTGGGGGAGAATCCCATTCTTGTCTCACTCAGTTTCTGGTGGCTGAGAGCATTCCTGGACTGTGCCACGTCACTCCAATCTCCAGCCACTTGGTCACCTTGCCTGTCCTTCTGTCTGAAATCTCCCTGGGGCTCCCTCTTACAAGGGTGTATGGATTGCATTTGGAATCACCAGATGATTCAGAAAAATCTACTCATCGCAAAGCCCTTAATTTAGTCACATCTGCAAAGAAGGCCCTTTTTCCTAATAAGGTAACATTTACAGGTTTCAAAGATTAGGATGTGGGTATATTTGAGAGGCCATTTTTCAGCCTATCTCATGGCCCTTTGTAGAAATGATTGGCTGACCCCTGTTCTAGAAGGTCAGGAAAGCTACCTCCCAGGCTGGACAGATCCCACCCTCTGACTGTGCCCTTCTGGAAGCCCCAGGGCTCATTCTACCTCTGCCTCTGGCCCACATCAGAATTCTCCATTCTGTTAAATACTTCCTAGGACACTTTGTCACTTCATCCCCACCGCCCTCCTCCTGAAAAAAGAAAAAGAACAACAACAAAAAAGAACAAAAAAACACCAACATCTGCAGCATTTCTTAACCTTCTGGTTTTGCTTTTTCTCCCCTGTGACCCAGCACTGTCCTCAGGGACAAAAAGAATGAGAAAGGTTTCTAGCAGGAATGGTCTGTTTTCCAGTGTAGGATCCTTTCTTCACCTTGTTTTTCAGGCTTGATGGCTTTTTCAGAAGTCCTAGGAGGGTTTTGCTCCATCCATTCTGCTCTCCTGTTCCAGACCACCACCTATCCCAAGTTAAACGGCTCTGCTCCCCAAGTCTAGCACAAACTTGCCCCTAAGCAACAGCTCGCTAAAACATGTCCTTCCTTTCCTCAGAAAGTTTGATCATGGAAACAGAGATCTAAGTGTCTTCTTTGGCTGGGAAAATGCTGGAACAAATGTGGTGATGAATGACCATTTGCTATGGGAATGAATGAATGTCATACAGACTCAAAACTCATAGGTGATCTCCATGCCAACTTTGTTATCTTCTTATATAGTCCCCAAGCTTGAAAATGGACAAAGGGCACCGTTCATCTTTTGTGGCATATTCAAAATGGCCAACAGTGTACACTGACTATGGCCATCAGTGTACATATCTGTGTCATGTCAGATATGAGTGTGTCATATCTCTCCAGTGAAGGAGGCAGGGGGGTGTTATGCCCATTTTAAATAAAGGAAACTAAGGCTCAGAAGGGTCAGGTCACCTGATACCTGGTAGGTACAGTTCTGGTTCTGGAGCCTATTCCCCACTAGTAGTGTTGTTTCCACCAACCCAGCATAGGTGTCAGGGACAAAAAGAGCCTGGTGGGGGTATTAGGAGTTGCTCTGGTGCCTTCTCCATTGCTAACTCTGTAGGTGAAATTTTTCTGCCTGGTACTCAATTTTCACAATTTTAGTATCTTCATGGTGGACAACTTCAGGGGCCAGGCTGGTTACATTAGAAATAATAATAATAACTAACATCTAATTGAACACTTATTATGTGCCAGGTACTATTTCATGTGTTACATGTATACATGTATTAACCCATTTAATTCTCATGACATCCTTATAAGGCAGGTGTTCTTATTACAGCTACCTTACAGAGGAAAAAATGGAGACAAAGAATGGTTAAGGACCTTGATTCTGGGCCACACATCTTACTTGGGGTGTGTGGTGAGCCAGGAACAAGGTAGTTACTGTAGGTTCATGAGTAAAGATCTTTCAAGCAAAGTGGAGACATGAATGAAGGCACAGAAAGAGAGCCATGTGGGTACCTGGGAATATTAAGTGCAAGGCACTGAGTTAGCAGCAACCTTGAGGTGTTCCGGGAGCAGCAAATGGAGCAGGGAGATGAGAAGGAGGGGCAAGAGATGAGGGCAGAAATGTTGTGGGGTGGGAGGGCAGATCACAGAGGTCCCTATAGCCCATGGTAAGGAGTTTGGCTTTTATTTTGAATGAGATGGGAAGTCATTGTAGAGCATAGAGCAGAAACGTGGCAATTGCCTCATATTTGAAAGCATCCTGACTCTACTATGAGGAGAAACTGGTAAGGGATCAAGGGTAGAAAGAGAGAGACCAAATGTAGGCAATTGCCATGATTTAGAAGACAAACAATGGTGCCTTGGAGCCAGGGTTAGTGATAGGCATGTTAAAATGTGGTCAATTCTGATTTTATTTTGAAGTCGTGACCAACAGAATTTACCAATGGACTGGATATGAAGTACAAGAGAAAAAGAAAAGTGAAGGGTGATTCCAAGGCTTTGGGGATGAGCAAATAAAAGGAGCTGCCATTAACTGAGGTGGGAAAACTGCAGGGCAAGCCATAGGAGGGGCTGCAAATCAGGGTTTGGCTGCTGATGCCAATGCCTCCTAGGCATGCAAGGAGAGACATAGAGGAGGCAGTTGAATCTGTTTAGATTTGGAGTCATCAGCATATAGATGCTATTTAAAGTCATGAGACCAAAGGAGATCAACAGAGGAGGAGTGTAGACAGGGAAGAGCAGGGCCTGGAGTACTCCTATTCTTAGATGTTGGGAAGGTGAGGAGCCCCCAGCAAAGGGGACTTGAGGTCAAGCAGTTGGTTATAATCAAAAGACAGCAAGCATGGTGCCCCGGAAGTCAACGGAGGAAAGTATTTTGAGGAGGTGTCCTGATCAACTACCTCAAAAGCAGCTATTTAGTATCTTAAAACAAAAGCTGAGATTTATACAATAGCTGGCTATTATTTATAATAGCCATTATATTAAGAAACATGGATGAGAGTGAGTTCAAGAGAGAAATGGAGAGAGGAAGCAGACACCAGAAGTATAGACTTTGTGCCTTTGACTAGGAAAAAAAATAGGTGGTAATTGACAGACAATATAGGGTCAAGAAAAGATTTTTATTTTAAAGGGAGCTATTGCATTAGCATGTTTGAATGATGATGGGAATGATTCAGTAGAAAAATGAAAGGTTGACACTGGAGAAAGAGGAACAATGTCCTTGAACTGGTGAAAATGATGATATCAAGAGCACATGTGAAGATTTTTCATGGGTAGGAGCACAGAGTCCATCCAGAGGAACAAGAGGGAAGACAGAGGTGATGGGGATAGATGCTGGAAGGTGGGTAGATGTGATGGGAGTTGCAGAAGTTCTTTCTGATTGTCTTAGTGTTTTCAATGAAATATGAAGCAAAGTCAACATCACTGAGAATCTAGAAAAGGAGGATGTATATGAAGAGTAAGAAGAAAAGATTCCATGTTAAATAGTTGTGTAGAAGAGAGGGAGAATGAATGGGGTAGGAAAGTACAGAAGAATGGCAGGGCAGTCATGAGTCCTGCAGTTAACGGTTACAGTTTTCTCCAGCCATGCTCAAATGTAGTATATTTTGATCATCTTTGCAGCTGAAGGGGAAAAATAAAATGGAATAGAGTGACGTTTGTGGTAGAAAGGCAAGATCAGTTTTGAACATGCGTTTAAAGTGCCTATGGGATACTCACATTGTCTATCCAGAAGGAAGTTGATTCTACATCTATAGCTTGGAGCTCAACAGAAGGGCTGGAATAAAGATAGCATCATCAGCAAAGAGATAGTGATTAAACCTGAGAAAGTAGGTGAGGTCTGTAAGGAGAGAAAAAGAACAGGGTTGGGTATAAACTTGGGAAACATCCTGATTTGAGGGATAAAAAGGAGGAGGGGAGCCATCAAAGAAGTCAGAGAAAGGAGCTGGAAATGTAGATAAAGCCTGTTTATCCTGCAGCCTAGAAATGAGAAAGTTTAAAGAAAAGGAGTATAAAATCATTTAGGAAGCCAAGGAGAAGGAGAAAGACCACTGAGCTTTCCTTGAAGGAAACCACAGCTGGGTTATCTCAGAGCACTTAGTAGAAATGCAAAGAAAAGGAAATTGTGAGCACAAAGATAAGGGCATGAAGGAACAGGCACAAGAAAGCTATGTACATGTAATAGGAGCTTTGGAAGGAGAGAAAGGAGTAAGTGGAAGGGAAATGATACTTTTAAATACATAAAAGAAAACATCCCTGACCTAAAGAAAAAGCTGAATTGTTTGATCAAAGCATTTGCCAAGTCCTAGAAAAATGAATAATAAAATAAATACAAAGGCAAAATCTGGTGTCCATTTCTGAGCTTCAGAATAAAGGGACTCTCTTAAAAGTTTTCAGAGAAAAAGATATTAGTCTGCTTTAAAAAAGTAAAAAGAGAATGAGATTGGCACCAGATTATACATCTGCAACACTGGAAGTTCAAAGACAGTGGAACAATGTTCATAGAATAATAAGAATAATGTATACGATCCAGGATTTCCTCACCCATTCACAATCCCATTCATATCAGAGGGGCTCAAATGTACCAGGACTCAAAGAATACCATCCATATACTCTTCTGAAGATATTACTTACAGATGTACTTCAGTCAAAACAAAGATCTCAAAATGAGGGATGATAAAGCATACAAACTGCGCGTGTGCGTGTGTGTGTGTGTGTGTGTGTGTGTGTGTGTATGTGTGTGTTTAAGCCACCAGCAATCCTTTGACGGAGCAATCCCAGTAGGGGCAGAAACTAGCTTGCAGGGAATGTGAGAGCAGCAACTAGAGACTACTCCTTCAAGAAATGTGAATTAAAAATAAGAAGAGGTCACTCAGGGATCAAAAACGTACTTTATTTACAAAAACAAAACCCAAGTATTTTCATAGGTGGAGAAAAAGGAGCTGTGAGTAGTCAGGGTTCAAGGCAGCAGTAACAGGCATGACATCCCTGACACGTAGACTGACGCACAGTGGGGATTAAGTTAATGCCAATGGTTGGGAATTTGATTCTTTTATTCTTGAAGGCACAGGCCCCTGACTGGTTTGGATTTGAAAGAGAAGGAGAGATTCAGGAATGGTCAGAGGAGAGAAGGAAAAAGAGGGGAGAGAGAGGCAAAAAAAAAAAGCAACAACAAATGGTATCTAATATCTCATAGCTGTCTGTCAGAACTATATGTATAAAGTGTGTTTTTTTTAGTATCTGTGTACTTCATTCTGTGATTGAGGAGTGTAGCTCCATCACCACACCATTCAGCTGCGATGTTTATTATGACCCACTGCCACATACTCATAACTAGAGGCAGCCTCTAAAAGTAGGATACGAAGGACAAATAAGTTCCTTCTGAGAAAAGATGAATGATTGAAAGCATGTCTGGGAACCTCACACTGGGCACATGGGGAAAGCTTGTAGATGTTTGGGTCTCTATGGCATGACAAAGTGGGAAAGCCCCTTGGAGGGACAGGAACCCAGGACAAAATCGGGTAAAAATCAGCTCTGCAGAAGGGTGGGACCAGCTGTGTAAAGTGACAAGATGGCCTTCCGAGCCACAGAGATTCAGATCTTGGCTCTTATTTGCTGTGGGCCCTTGAGAACATGGTTGCACATCTCTGAGGATTGAGTTTCTCACCTACAGAAGAGGATACTAGTAACAGGGACCTTGCAGAGCTGCTGTGAGCATCGCACTGGCCCGACTCATTGGCCTGGGGGCCTCCTCTGTGCCAGACACTGTGCCCAGGGTTGGAGATGTCTTGCTTGCTACAGAAAACTTTCCATGTTTTTTGCTCCTGGAGCTTCTATCCAGGTGATGATGAGAAATAGAACCAAAAAATCTGCAGGCACACACAAGGTGCTCAGCAGATACCCTGATCCTTTCCCTCCCTTTCTTTTCCAAAGGCTCCATATCCCACCCACACCGCAGACCTCCCCGTGGCTGGCGGGACCACATGGCTCAGAATACCACCCTGTAGTCTCCAAACACAGAGGCTTAGCCTAGATCACTATTTAGCAAAACACCTCAGAAACCAAGCCGTCCATCTGGTCAAGGAGCTGGAAGAGAAAGCTTTGTGCTTGGAGGTCCCCCTCAAAGGTTTACAGGACCAGAATCTCAAGCCCGGTTTGTCAGGGATCCCTCCCTGGGGGTTTCCCTGCCTGAGTTGGCACCTGGGCCCTCTTGACATCTGCCATATACTGAGTCCACAGATGAGCACGAGCTCCAGCCACCCAGAAGCACAGGACCACATGCTCAGGGGTGTGTGATCTTATTCTTGAACCCCCAATCCTTGTCTCTGTGCAAAGAGGTGCCCATGCTCCTGCCTTTCTCCTCCCCTACCCGCGCTCCAGCCTCTCCTGTGCCTGAGCTGCCTCTCACGTGTCCAGCTCTCCCTCCACACCACGTGACCCTCCTCCACTGTCACCCTCTCCCCCGAACAGGCCTGTCATTTTCTCATTATCGTCACCACTCCAGACCCAAACTTGTCCTCCACTTTCCTGTTTCCAATTAAACCTTGTCCTATCAGGAATCCTAGGCCACATTGTTCTGTGGTTACCAGAGAGGAAAATGACAGCTTGCGGGAGGAAATTCCCACCGGCCATTCTCATGCACGTGGCCAGAGCCATCTGGGGAGGGTGGGTTAGAAGCCACCATGGAGCCCCTGGGGCAGACGAAGTGGGTGGAAGGTTTGTGGTGGGCGTGGGGTGGGGCGTGTTTTCTGCCCTTGCCTGGCGCTTTCTTTTCACAGCTGCTGCTCCTTGGAGACCCCAACATTCCAGTTCCCAGAGCTAATTTTAGCTTCTTGGGACTGGCTCTGGGTGACCCTCACCCCTGCCTCTCCCGGTGGCTCCTGGTGTGTATTTCGGCCTCTGGCTCACACAGCCCACATTCTCTCTCTCTCTCTCTCTCTCACACACACACACACACACACACTCTTTCACTCTCGAACACATGAAGACTAATTCTAATCCAGGCCAGCAAACAGCCAGGTCTCCCATCTGCTCCAAGCCCCCCTGGAAGCAGGAACTGAATAAAGTGGTAGGGTAGGGGCGCAGATGGGGACTTGGAAGGCCTGCAGTGGGTGGATAGGGGGAATGACTTCCTGCCTCCCAAATAAGGAGTTGATGTCTATTACATCGGTCATGATTTCACAACCTTCTTAGGGCTTTGGAGAGAGGGAAGGCGGGAAGATGTGCAGAAGTAAGAATGAGGACAGAGGGTGGAGGCCTCCATTGCTGCCCCCACCCCCAATAGTCACAGACATGAACCTGGACCTGCTGGAGGGTCTCAGGGCAGATTCTCACCTCGGGGTCTCCAACCAAGAGGAATAATTTACACTGTATTTTAAAATGGAAGAGCAGGCCTCCTCTTCCCACTTCTAATTCTGTAGTAGGGGAACGAAGGCTTGGAGACATGTGACTTTCCCAAGTTTGGAGTCTTAGAGGGAGATTATATAAATCCACAGCCAGGGCCAAACGAGAGCCTGTCTTCCAGCCAGGTTCTCTGAGGCCACCAAGCTGCCTTCTGCTGTGTTTCTGACCCTTGTATTGTGATCTGAGAGCGGGGACTGGTTCCTCCAACAGCCTCAGCAGTGGGGCTGGTAGGCACCCAGCTCCCATACTTGCTGTCTCCGCACAGCCTCTGCCTCTTCCCAATGAATGAAGCGGGGGAGACTGATGTCCATGGGGTTGTAAGCAGGCCACCTGCCCTGGGCCTCGCCAGGGAGTGGTGAGCAGTTACAGGACACCGGGAAAACTGGCTTCTTTGCTTAATCTCTCTGTCAGTTCACCAGAAACTGATTACGAGCTGGTTCTTCTACCCCAAATTCTGGAGGCATCAGTCACTAACACCACCTCCCTCCTCCAGCCTTCAGCAGCAACTATTGCCCTCAAATTCTTCCCTACGTTTTCATATCCTCATTTTCATTTCCCTTTTCCTCTTGCCCTCACTCTGAGATCCTCGAATATCCTCACCTGGGGAAGTCAATAAAAGTTCCTGCTAAGGCAGAATCTTCCAGGGGCTTTCTGAGGGCCTCTTGGACTCCCAGGGACTCTCAATGACCTAGATTGCTGGACACTTGTACCTGGCTAACTCCACACAGATAGAGCCACTCTGCCTCGGTTTCTACATCTATAGAAGAGAATAAGCATTACAGGGCGCTGTCAGGAAGACTCTGAGCTCACGTGCTATGGACATGTGCAAAGCTTTACTAAGCAACACCCTTAAGATTAGAGCACTTTTCTGACTTACTGTAAAATGTTATACTTCTATAGAAATAAGATGAGATGAGTTCATAGGTTTACATTTAAAGCACTTAAACCAGTGTCTGGCAGGTAGTAAACACTCAATAAATGATACTGACTGTCGACAGTATAGCTATTATTGTTTAGCCTGGCTCCCTCTGAGGACTATGGAATTATTATTCCTTGCTTTTAAGTGTTTAAAATAATGGTAGTGTCTCACATTTGACTCATGTTTTTCAACTCACCACTTTTCCTACACATTCTCTCAATAACCCTTTGAGATGGGTTTATTATACCTTTTCCTCACCTTATAGATGGGGAAACTGAGGCTCAGAGAGATGGAGTTGATTCAGGAACATCCAGACAATCAGTGGAGGGCCAGGGAAACCTCCAAGTCCGTGTGACCCTAATAACTCTCCTGCCCTGCCTTGCTCTGCCCATCAGCTCCCCATGTTCTCAGAAGACACCTGACATCCTCATTACAGACACGGGGTTTCCCTGACCCTAGAGAGCTGCAGGCCCTTAGGGATATGACCCCCTCAAGGTCCCAAGGCTTAGTACACCGGAGTGGAAATAGAGCCCAGGTCTTCTGAATTAACTTCCAGTCTGGCACCATTGCCACCACAACCTTTTATCTTGTTGGTCTGTTTCCAACTTAGATGCATTATAACCAAAACAAAAAAGACCATTTTCTGTTTGCACATTGTTCGCTGAATTAAAGGAACTGAAGCCATCACATGAGGGGTTGGGAGCAAGAAGCCCCCCAATTCCTAGGCCACTGCTCAAACCCTGGGGCCTCAGGTCCCTTGTCTTGTACTTAGAGCTCAAACCCTTGACTCACTCCCCCTTCAGGAAGGTGGCAGCCTTTGGAACCTATGAGGTGGGAAAACTGGTGCTGACACCACCTGAGCCCTCACTGAGAAGCAGTGCTCGGGGGGGCCTTGAGTCCCCCCCCCCCAGCATTCTAGTTCCTCAGAAGCCCCACGGGACTCTGTTTTGGGGTCTTCCCCTCCCTCCTCCCGCCCCCAACTATCTCCTGATGCAGTTATTTTAAGAAAAGTTCAACAAGGCAAAACCTCACAGGGACACTGATGTCTGAGGGTTTGGTTCTTCCTGCCTCCCATTAGAGACTGGTTTTGAGGTTGTTTCGCTGAATCACTGGGTGAAAAGTAAATAAATAAATGAAGGAAGGAAATCTCACTCAAAAGGAATTCTATTGCCCCCTCTAAAAAATCAAAGGTGCTGTCATCAGCAAAGGAATCTGCAGGACCCGTCCTCTCCAGGAATGTCCTTCATTGTAGGGGTTCAAAGGGCCCCCACCCCTCCAAAGTGTGCTCAGAACTAGGCTGCCAGTCCTCCGGAGCAAGGTGGCTGCACCCCAGGGCCCCTGGGAAGCCTGACCTCGCCGCTGTCCTCCTCACTGCTCTGCCAGGGCAGGAAAAGGGCCAGCAGTGACCTGCTCTTGGGTCTGACATCCCGTGAACTTGCCCAGATTCCTCTGGGGGTCTCCCTCCCTTTCTGATGATTCATGCACATGGCTGCCCCTGGCCGCCCGTAGCCTCTCTCTCACGCCTGTTTCCTCCCTGAGCTGTTCCCGTTCATAAAAGTAAAAGAACAGAGAGTGCTTGGTAACCAACTAGTACAGTCTAATCCCCTCATCCTGCCAATATGGAAAAGGAGGCCAGGATGGAACAGAGACTGGCCTTGGTCACGTGGCATCTTTTTGGTGAGTCAAGACTGAGTGCTGAGGACAGGCTGCCCCTCTGCAGCCTTTGACCTGCAGATGAATCAGTGGACCACAATTTCCCACCTCCCAACCTGCTGAGGCTGGATGGGAGAGCTGGCTGGGACACCCCGTGCCCAGGGAGCTCCCCTCACACAGTGAGCATGCTGGAGAACGGGAGACTGTCAGGGGACTGTCCTGATACCTATGACACCGGGTTTCCTCGGCCCTGGACTGGCCAGTATGGCCTTCCTAAAGGAGCTCACTCGGGTTTTCTTTGGTCCTGCTCAAAATTTCAAAATTCACTTGTTACCGCCATTCAAATCCACTTCCAGACTATTCTAGAAGGTTCCACCTCATGGCCACTCTGACTCTTTGTGCAAGTCACCATCTCTGAGCCCTCTTTCCTCACATGGGGGCTATTTCTCCTGATCTCATTCCACTGTGAAGAGAGATTTCATGGCATCGGCTGGGGAGAAGCTCCCAGCTTCTCTTTCGGGAGGTGCCAAGTAACTGGTCACATCTCTTCTCCTCCCCCAATGGCAGGCAGGGAAGCAGAATGGAGGAGACTTAGGCAAGGAAGGGCCGCAGGCCGGCTGGAGTGCTGGCGGGTGCGAGGCAGGCAAGGGAGGGGTGGGTAGGATATCGCTCTTCACCGCCAGCTCTGTCAGGACAAGGGCCTCGGCATTGCTGGGTGTCAGGCTTGGAAGGAACCTCCTTTCCAAACCATCAAGTAGTCCAGTCAGAGGCTAATTTAGAAACACTGTTCTGTGAGCTCCTACATGGCCCAGAACTTCATCCCAGCCAGATCGTGGCAGGATCACAATTTTATCCTGGTTTTCCAGCTCCTGCAGGTTCTGGACTTTTTCGTATTTGGTTTCCTTTAATCCTCTCAAGGGCCCCGTAGCATGACCACCCCATTCACCAGGAGGAAATTGAGCGTTTGGGAAAGTTAAATAGTTTCCCCAAGCCCACACAGCCATTAGTTTCATTTCACAAATACTGGTTGAACGCCTTGTCTGTGCCAGCTAAGCCTGGCGACCCAGCAGGAAGCAAGGTCCCCTGGGCTCCTGTTCTGATTCTAGAGCTCCTTCGACCTCCTGGTTCTTGCTGCCTCTTCCCTCCAGACACCAAAACTCAACACAGGACTCAATCATTTAGAAAGACACCCAGAGGTTAGAATCTTACCAGTAAAGCTTTAAAGAAAGAGATCGGTGGTCCTCCATGGGGGCAGTGCCCTCCCTGGGCGTGTAGTTTAGAAACTCCCCAGGTCTGTTGGTTGTTGTCACAAGCAATGGGCAATCCACTCACAGAGCGGGAAGGACAGGGAGTGCACTCAAGAAAGTCTGCACAGCCAACAGCTGTCCTGCTCCCCACAGGACTGTGGGAACCTGGTCCCACCAGACTCCATACAGGTAAAAATGCATTTATAATTATGTAAGTCTAGAACCGAATGTTAAATCCAAACACAAAGCATTTAGGCAGGAAGCATTTCAATATTGACCTCTCCCCTCACCCCCAAATGCAAACACCATGTCAATTAAGGGAAGATTGCACTTCGTTCAATTCAAAACTTTACTGAGAGTTGCCAACCGTTTCAAAAGGTCATGTCCCCAGTGGCAATTCCACTTCTGGCATTTGAGTTGTTACTAAAATGCCTCCATCAGTCCACATTTATGGCTGTAAAATTCATGGCAATCCTGTGCATAGATGCAATCCTCCAACTATTTGTTTTTATGATAAATTATTTGTATTTGATTTCTCCTTTATATTATAGTTAGAGCACTCTCCTATTTTTGTAATTGTATACTTAGGTTCAATATGATCTATATGATTTTTTTCCTTTCCTTCTTTTCTTCCTCTTTCTCTCCCGCTTTCTTTCTTGCTTTTGATAGAGTCTTTCTCTGTGGTCGGGGCTGGAGTTCTATGGCATCATCATATCACTGCAAACCTCCTGCCTCAGCCTCCCGAGTAGCTGGGACTACAGGCAGTCATCACCACATCCAGCTAATTTTTCTCTTTTTGGTAGAAATGGTCTTGAACTCTCGATCTTGCTCAGGCTGGTCTTGAACTCTCCTGCCTGCTCCTCCCAGAGTGCTGGGATTATAGGTGTGAGCCCTTGTGCATGGCTTCAATATGAATTTCATTTCAACATAACAAGGGGCATCAGGAGGTATTTATTGTCGAAAAGGGCATTGGCCATATGGTCTTCCTCATCATTCTGCTGAGGACAGGAGTGTGAAAGCTGTATTTCAAGGACTTGGAGTCGACGTGGGGCATCAATTCCTGGACAAGAAAGCTGCTTGTCTTTAAAGGACATCAATGAATTGGAAAAGCACTGAGCTTAGAGTCCAAAGGCCTAAGTTTGAATCTCAGTTCTGCCATTCATGATGCTGAAACCAGGCAAAACCTCCTTGGCATTTAATTCTCCACTGTAAAGGGAGCCCCCTGGACCAGAACTAGGTGGTCTTGCCATCATTCCATGGTTCTAGAATCACTCTGCAAGGACTTTCAAGATTCTGTAAGCTCCTGGAGCAATCAGTGTGGTGGGTCTGGAGGTGAGCAGGGAAGCAATCAGAGACCCCTGATTGAACCCGGGGCACCATCTTGGGCAGGTAATTCTATTTCTCTGAGGCTTAGTTTTAGCCTAGGTAAAATAGGAATCATAATACTCCTACCTTGTTGGGAATATGAGGTTTAACAAGATGACCTTTGCAAAAATTGCTGGAATTCAGTAGTTTGCGGTAAATGTTAGACAGCAGTTTCCTTCCCAGCAACCTCCCCCATCTCCCCTGCCTTCCCCGGACCAGTTCCCAACCTCCACCCCTCCTCTGCTTTCCCCCTCCTTCGTCCTTCAATCCCAGAGAGGAGCTGTGGTGGGAAGGAGCTGGAGTCGTGCTGAGCATCACATGGTCCTGGCCCAGGGAACAGAGGTTGGGAGTCCCTTCCTACGCAGGGGAGTCTCCACCTCCCTCTCTGAGCCAGCTGCAGGGCCCATGGGGAGAAAGCGACTAAGATAGGAAAAATTTCTGGAGGCTTCTCTGGCCCCCACCCAAGGCCTCACCCACTAGGAAAAGCAGAGGAAAGTGCTCTTTCTGCCTGGAGCCTCTGGACAGGGGCTTGGCAAATGGAGACTGTTACCTTCCCTCTCAGTGAGTGCTGAGGGCGCCAAGGCATCAGGTGCTGACCAGCATGTTAAGAGGACATTTGAGACCTTGCTGGAATTCATGGTGCAGATCAGAATGAGTGTAGATAAGCCTTCAGGACTGCGAATACGACCACAGCATAGGGAAGGGCAGGGGACACAGGACCCACACCCCTGTGGCACCCTGGGCAGTGAAACCTTCAGGAGGGCACTCTTCCTCTTCCCTGAAGCCAGCTCCAGGGACCTGGTCTCTTTTGAGGAGCAAGGGACCCGGACAGGTCCTCCAGAGGCCATTTTACTTCCATAAGAATCAGAACTTCCCTTGAGGGGAGCACTTTGCCCATTCTGCCCAGCTTATCCCCAGTCTTGGGACAAGAGGGAGGCGAGCTGACCTACCCTGGGCCCCTTGAGGAGTACACCTGCCCGGCATCGGTGATTCAGACCTGAGAAGACACAGGCCTGTCACAGGGCCCCACGTTCTGGAGGAGACATGGTCAAAGGTGGCCTGAGTGACTGCATCCGTGGCTGTGAACCTGCGTGTATGGGGGACGTGGTGGGTACCTGTCCCAGCCCAGGGAGCAGGGCGGAGCAGGAATGCCAGCCCAGAAGGCAGGAGCACCAGAAGAGTCTTACGGAAAGAAAGGGAGTGGTGCGCAGGCGGAATCCCTTCTGGAGACGGGACACAGCAAGGTGATAGCAGTGAGTGACACCACACTGTGCACCCGAAATCTGCTAAGACGGAAGATGTCAAATGTTCTGACCACAGCAAAATAAGCATGCGAGGTGATGGTCTGCTAATCAGCGCCATGGTGGTAATCATCTCACCACGCGTACGTCCAGCAAAACATCGCACTGTGCAGCTGAACTGTGTACAACTTACTTGTCAATGAGGCCTCAGTAAAGCTGTCATGGAGGAGAAATTAAAAGATAGAAAGAAAGGGAATCAGCTAGGTGGAGAAGAGAGAAGAGGGTACCAAATGCCAAGGGAAGAATCAGACAAAGCCCCAGAAGTGTGGGCACCACCCGGGCCAGGGGCTCCAGTGGCTGCAAGAAAGGACAGTGATAAAGAAGCGCTTCGGAGTCGGACACACCTGCTCTACTGCCGACAGCCCATTGACCCTGAGCCTCAGTTTCTCATCTGTAAAATGGGAATGATAATTCTGCCCCAGAAACCGAGCTCCAGGAGAGCAGGCCCCTATCTTCCCATTTACTCCTGTAAGGCCAAGGCCTGGACAGCGGCCGGCCTGGGGTGATCTCTTGGCCTGTGTCTGCTAAACAAGCGACTCGATGGGGGTACAATGTGCACCAAGCAACTGCACAAATAGACACTCGAAAATAAAGATGCGTTTGAAGCGTCGGGCTCATAGCAGACTCTATAGATGAGAATGAAAAGGTGGGAGGCTTGGATGCCAGAAATTGGGACTTTTTCTGTGAGCTGAGGGGCCCAGGGAGGAAGCCCTGTGGTCACCGGATGTGAGCCTTTGTTACAGGGGGGCCTTTTGGACCCAGGCCAGTTTGTGGTGAAGACAAGCACATTCCCGTGACCCTTCCCTGGGAAGCCCCATGTGTCACTGTCATGAGGCTGTCAGGGTCTTCTGGAGGCAGCTGCAGCCCCTCAGGAGACACCCTGAGTCAGGAATGGAGAATGTCTGGAGGTGGCCAGCGCTGAACCTTGCTGTGCTCGGATGGAGCTCCCGCCAGCCTGCCCTGGAATCACGGGGTTGGCAGCACAGGCCTGCAGCTGTGTGACCTTTGGCCTTTTGTGTACCCGGATGCTTTGGCTCCACTAGGCTTGAGTGCCTAGTCTGCTGGGAGGAAAGGAGGGCCCTGGCTTAGGTGGGGAACTGCTGACCCCCGCCACATGACATCTTACTCCAGGGCTCTGAGGCGCCTCTCAGCCTCTGCTGGATGCTCCCCGACTGGGCTCACCACCAGGAGGAAGTCCGTGCTGTTCAGGCCAACCCCAGCCCTTGCCATGTTGTTTAAGTGGCTGTGAGGGCAGCTGAGTTCTCCCCAGAGTGCTCAACTCCCCCTTGCTGCCTCCTGGGGCTCCCGCTCACCCTTCTCCACTTCTCTGCCTCCGATACCCCTTCTGCTGGAGAAGCCCACTCCTTAGGGTGCTCCCCACAGCGAATCGGGGCATCCACCCCTCTGCACGTCAGCCTGGCCCCGTCCCTCTCCACTCCAGAACCTCTCCTAGATACAGAAGAGCTCAGTAGAGAAGCCAGAACCCCAAGAAGAAGGGTAAACAACATGGTGAGAGCGTGGGCTGCTCGTCTGGGAGGAGGAGTCAAGGCCACACTTTAAGGGAGGCAGGAAGGGTTCACTGCAATGGGGCCTGGAAAGGGACAGCTGGGGCCTGTCACCTGGTGGTGCCTGGTACAAAGGCAGACACGTAGCAGTAGTCACAGCAGCGATGATAGTTTCTGTGATTTAATGGGGTAGGGAGAGGGATACTGAAGAAAGCAAAATGTAGGCACGCAAAGAAAGCTAAGGAACCGCAGCCAGGCAGAAGCAGCGTGGGGTTTCTCCGAGGTCTCCTCCCTAAATGTATTCCTCTCATCCACGAGGGCCCGACTTTCATGACCTAATCACCTCCCAAAGGCCCCACCTTCTAATACCATCACCTGGAGCGTTAAGTGTCAACATATAAATGTCCAGTGGTGGGGATGAGCAGAAACAGTCTACGGCAAGGGTGTGGGAGGGCCTGAATTGTGGTTGGAGGGAGAAGTGAGGGGAGCAGACCCAAGAAAAACTTAGGAGGACAAGTTTCTCTGGGGGGGGAGCAATTGGTCAGCTGGCCAAATAGAGGTCTGTTTGAACGAATGTCTGAAGCTTTCCCTGAGTGTAGAGGGACTTGATGTCTACAAGGACAGGTCAAGGCCAGGGTTGGAGGAGGGCAGAGGCGGGGCCAATGTGTGTATCTTTTAGGAATTCCTTCCATAAACATGTGGGACAAAACAGGCCCTGTTGTAGGTGCTGGGAATACAGGGGTGAGTAAGGCAGACAAGGCAGGGGACAGACAATAGACATAGAAATATGACATGGGATAGTAGGTTATGGCCATGCAACAAATATGTCACTGCAGCTGGGGCAGGAGCTGCAGAGAAAGATGAAGCAGGAGAAGGGGACGCAGTGAAAGACAGGCTTCTACAGGCCAGGCCCCTGTGAGCACCTTGGCCTGGGTTCTCCCAGCCTCCCAACTGTGAGAACTCAATCCCTGCTGTTTATAAGCCATGCAGTCTCTGGCAATTTGTCATAGCGGCCAAACAGACCCTGATTTCTGAGCAGGGACAGCTATTTGGAGAGGGGCAGAATGTCCCAAAGGTTTCAGTAAACCATATGGCAGGGAAAGGCAGTCCAAGAGTGTAACAAAAATGGCACTTTCATCATTCATTAAGCCAGAACCATGGGACGGGATGGCTCAGGAAGGCCAAAGGGGACTGAGCCGTGATGGTCCTTGGGAAACCTGGAGCAGACACCAGGGGGCTGCTAATGTTCCACCTGAGTTGACCCCATGCCTTCTAGAGGCTACCTCCACACTGGTGAAGGAGAAGGCCTGCGTCCACCTGCCCACTGCTCTGACCCTGGACTGGCAAGGGCACTTTGCAAACATCTCTGTCCAAGCACCTTCCAAGCTGTGCCGTGTATCGTGAATCACTTACATGGCAGGCAGCCATCTCCTTTCCCCAAAGACAATGAACCCAGGGGCTCCTCTTGATACCTGCAGGGATAATCCCTGGGCCCATAATATAGGCATCATCCTTAGATGGTGATGAATGAAGAAATGAATGAATCTTCCCATTCTGCACTCCAAAGAAAGGAGGAGGGGAAATCAACTTTATTACCATGGATCTAAGATGCTCTTCACTAAACTCTGAGCACACCCCCATCTGTTCTTATTTCACAGTGATTTTCTCAAAGGTTGATGTGGTCAGCCTTGTTTTACTGAAGCTCTGAGAGATTGCTGTCTGCACAGTTATACAATTCATAGCCAGCAGAACCAGCATTTGAAACCAGATCTGTCTAACCCTAAATCCCATGCATGCTCTTTCTCCTGGGCCACCCTCTCTTGAAGGAACAATTGTGAGCCTCTGCTAAGTGCTGACCACCACGTTAAGACACCTCAGGGAGGTTGTTCTATTTCATCCTCATATCATGAGACTCATATTATTCTTTTGTCACAAATGGGGAAACCAAGGTTTGGTGAGATGATTCGCTTTTCCCAAGGTCAACTAGTGTCTTAAGTTTCAGAGCTGGCTTGGAACGTGGCTTTGTTTGATCCTGACATCAAGCTCTTTCTACTGCTCCACATGCCAGGACACAAGGCAGTGTCCAGGCTGTGATGGGCACAGGCTGCTGAGAGCAAGGCCTCTGTTTACTTCTCCGTTGAGCCCATTAGCTTTGTGCTGTTCCAGGTTTACAAACAGGAGCCAGCACACCCGTACTCTGGCCAAGCAGAGGGAAGAATGGCAGGAATGAGTGGCCAGAGCAGGCCCAGAACAGGGCAGTCTCTGAGTCTGGGGAAACGGAGCCAACGACATGCCTCTCTACTGACAAGGGTGCATGAGCTGGGCTCTGGGCGCTGGGAGTGCTCACTGAATGACGCCTGCATTGATGTAGGGAATTAAAGCTTGGTGGGAAGGTGGGGTGCTGAGAGCCCAGACTCCAGAGTCTGAGTTCTTAGATTCAAATCTAGGCTACCCACTGGCTTTGTGATCCTCAGTTGGTTCCTCGTTCCTTCTGAGCCTCACTTTCCTCTTCTATAAAATGGGGTTAATAATAGAACCTGTCTTATAGAGCCATAGGTCAGATTAAATGAGATAATGTTGATGATGTGCTTAGAACAAAGCAGTGTCCAATCAAAGCAGCCCCAATTACAATAATTTTTTGATCAAAAAGGGGTTGAGAAGAACTCGACAATCCATTAAGGTAACAATGAATGGAGAAAATAATTTAGACCTCATGGGTACCGCTTCCCACCGGTTCTGTGGTCTTAGAAGAACAGGATCCAACTGGAATCCAAGGATTCAACTTCAAACCTATCTCTTCGTCTCTCTTGGTCTTGTCCTATGTGTCTGAAAAAGAAAAGAAGTAATGTCTGAAGCTGCTCTGCTCAGCCCTCACCATTCTTATGAGGCTCAACCGAAACTGTATGTGGAAATATTATGGAAAGCATAAAATTCTAGAAAAAGTTTAGCTATTGTGTTAAGATGGTTTCCCTTTCTTGTCCATGGCCCTACCCAGACACTTCCCATCAGTGAGTCTATCTCCCACCCATTCTGGCTCTCAGCTGCCCTGGAATCTCAGCTGGCTCCCAGAAAGCATTCGGAGAACAGCACAAATTGTCCACAAGTTGCTTCCAAAGCCTCCGGTGGCTAAGCCTGGTCCCAGCCCTTCCTCCTTGAAGATGTCTGGCCTAGTGGGAAAGAATGTGGGCTGGCACTTCAGTCCCATTCAATTCACAGGCATCCAGTGAGCATTTACTTTGTGCCAGGCCCTGGACTCTAAGGACCCAAGGGTGAGCAAGGTAGTCTCTGCCCTCAGGAGCCCACAGTGTAGGAGGGAGACAGTCACATCACAGACAACCACGACACCGTACAGTGTGACTGGAGGAAACCAGAGAAGGCTTCCTGGAGGGGGGGACATCTGAGAGGAACCTGACCCCTCTCCCAGCCATGTCCAGATGTGAAGACTTTTGCCACTCTAATGCCTCTTCATCTGTGTGGCCACAGGTTTGCCCACAAGCTAGGGGAGGCTTTAAAATATTATTTCAGTCCAGCTGTCATTTCAAAGAAGTCCAGAGAGCCAAAGGTACCCGCCTAGCTCTGCTGGAAATATTAGGCAGCTTTGATGTGAAGATCGATGTTTTTTTGGGCATCCAGCTTCCAATCAGACCAGCTCCCTGTGAAAGGACACAAACTGGTCTTAAAAATAAATCTATGGAGCCAGGGATGGAGGCAGGGGTTTCTTAGCTCCCTGTTCTCCTTCCCCAGAGGCTGCAGCAGTGAGCCTGATGCCCGCACAGGACTTCACAGTTCCAACAGCCTCCTGCATCCCACTCAGTCCCCACCGCAGCTCTGCCATTTCACCTGTTTTGCAGATAAAGAAAGTATCTGGACAAAAATTCTTAAGATGTGATTGTGAAACAGAGAAGTTGGTTTCAGAAGTTAGGGGCCCTGAGTCAACATTATGATCTGACTTCACACTGGGAAGTCAATTTTTATTGCTCAGGGGTGTGTAAATATCCCCCCCCCCCACCAACCTGCCAGCCCTTTTCCCCTTCTTTCTCGCTCTTTCTAATCAGCAGGAATTACTGGTCTGCTGCACACTGGCTGGAGCGTGTCCTCTCTTCGGCCCTGCCAGTGTGCCCTGTCTCCTTTCTCGGCTCTCCGCCTCCCTTCCTGTCTGTTTCTCCCTCAGTCTGACTCCTACTTCTCAATCTCCCTTTCTGTCTGTGTGTCTCTCCCCTGCCTCTCCCTCTGTCTCTGTTTTTCTCTGTTCTGTGCGTTTGGGTTTGACTGTGTGATAGTCTCTGCCTCTCTCCCCTCTCTCCCCTTTCCCCTCCCAGGAGGGCTACACAGGTACTTGGAGATACCAAATACCTTTGCTTTGACTACCCAGGGCTGTGCAATGGTGGCCCCTTGCAGACCTCTCTGGGGCAGCGAAAGGAGGATACCAGCAAGGAAATCTGATGAGATCCCCAGCCCAAAGCTGCACATTCCCTAGACAAGAAAGGAAGAGGGATTCCCAAAGGGACAAATAGGAGGCACTGTCAGCGACGGTCCATCCCCCGGCCCCTCCACCCTTGAACATCTGTTTAATGAAGGGTGGAGTCCCACCCTCCAGATGTGTGGGCTGAGGCTGGGACAGCTGGCAGGAGAGACGGGCAGTGACTTCACAACCTGCCTAAGCTAGGGGAGCAGCAGGTATGTGTGGGGAAACAGTAGTCACTGCCAGTGAGAAGCAGAAGTCCAGGCTGTCCCGCCTCCTGCCATGCAGAGCTGGGTGCTGGGCCTCAGGAATTAGAGGAAGAGGAATGAAAGTCCATCATGTCACTGCTCCGTGTTAGCTGAGTTCAAATCCCGGCTCGTCCCAGCTTGCAGCGGTGAGCCCACGGGCCGCTGATTTCCTTTCCCGGCCTATAATTCATGACCTTCTGCCAAGGGCAATAATTCTCCCTGGGCAGTGCTATTCTTTTGTTAAATGAGATCACTTCTCCCAGGTGCCTTGTTCACAGTCTCCTCCTCCACCTTCCAGAAAGTCCTTCTGAACAAGCACATGCCCCCAGCTCTCCCACTCCTTGCTCCCCACAGCTCTTTGTGGGTCTTCCCCACCCCTGGTCGGTCCCCTGGCAGGCTGTCCTGCTTGTGGGCATCAGCCCACATCATTACCATGCTGCCTTCGCCGTTGCTGTTATTAGTGTTCAGACTTCCTGCCGGACGTCTGGTGTCCTCACTGACGTGGTGAGCCGCTGTCCTTGCTGGCAGGTCTTCCACTAAAACAGAGGTAGCCACCGTAGCACATTGGGTGCAAGCGTGGACTTTTGGGTTAGGTAGACCCAGGTTTGGATCTGACCATCTCTACTTATTAACCTACACCATGGGCACAGTGAGAGCAGGATTGGGTTCTGAAGATTAAACATGATGAATGACTTAGCATACAAGGCCCTCAGGAATCACGGGTCTGACTTTTAGCTGTGATTACCCAGCAGCTTAGCTCCTCAGTGCCTGGGGTACTCCTAGGTGTAATGCCGGCACTCGGTAAGTAGAAGTGGAAGAAAATGGAACTCCCTTTGGTGACTCGCCCATCACAGTTTAACTTGGACTAGGCTCCGGGGGTGCCCAGCCACTCAGACTCAGAACAATTTCTGGAATCATCTGAGTCCGCCACCCATTTCCACATTTAGAAGGCAAAAATGAGGCCCCCAGGAGGGAAAGAATTTGCTTACACTTCTAATAAACATATTCATGGAGTTGCCTACTCTTTACCAAGACACAGAGGAGAGAGCATCTGACACCTGGGCCTTGCCTCATGAAGGCAGCAAAGCACAAGCCCCTCTCTAGCCCAGGTTTGCACAGGGAAGAGCCCGTAAGAGCAAGGAGGGGTCTGGGAGGGCACGAAGTGGGTTGTCTTGTTAACAACCCCTTCGCCAAGCTGGCCTCGTATGTCCTATCATCTCCAGCAGGTTCACTCGCTCAAGATCACACAGGTAGCGGTGCTGAGTCAGACCTCAAACCTACATCCGCTTGAGTCCAGAGCTGGGATTTCCATGACACCTGCTGCCTCTGGCAGGGAGCAGGTGTCACTGAGAAGAAAAAGGGCCCCTAAGAGGAGGCCTGGACTCTAGGAAGACCAACTTACTGCCTCCTGGTGGTGGCTTGGGTTGCCCAGGCTTCAAAAGAGAAGGAAGAGGGTAGGGAAGAGGTTGACAGCCCAGGTGACCCTTCAAGCTCACCTGTGCTGATAATTAGAGCCCAGAGAGAGGAAGAGCTAAAGACAGCTGTCACCTGAGGCCCGGGGATACAGACCACTGACTCTGTCCACCTGATCTCTGTTACCCACATTTTTAAATATGTGACCACTTTGGTGAAGTTCATGGAAGTAGGTCAGTAGCAGCCAGCAGAAATGGCTGTCCCAGCCTTCTGCCTCTCCTTTGCCTCCCTACTCCCCTAACACTCTCTCCCTCTGCCTCCTACCTTGCTTCCAGGTGTTCATTGCTCCTGGTTAGAAAAGATGCCAACTACTGGCTGGCTCAGGGCCCCAGGATGGCTCAGAGGTGTCTGCAAAGGCCAGCCAAGGGTCATTCCTTTAGTCCCATCTGCCAGAGGGACACAGATGGTTCAATCAGAGCTGGAAGATTAGGCATTAGGCTTCCATGACTTCCAACACAGGCCACCCCTTCCCTATCAGCCCCTAAAAATCCACTGCCGATTTCCTCTATTTCCCAAAGCCACATATGAATCCTACATTTGCGCTCACTCAGGGTTACTGGAATAGTTAGTGTTAAGAGTGCTGATTATCTCATATTGATCAAATGGTCGGAGAGGTCTTTGATTAACCCAAAAGGGTGTAGTGACTTTATTATTATTCATTCTTACTTAACAGACAATTAGCTGTGTTACCCTGGGTAAGTTACTTAGTTTCTCAGACTCTTGCCCTAAAAATGGAGGGTGTCATACTTCACGGGGTCCTGGTGAGGATGCAATGAGCTAATACTTATAAAATGCTTAGGACAGTTCCAAGATGCTGGTAGCTGTTCATAATCAGCTATTTTTGATGTTAGCATGGCTGTCAATGGTGTGATGATTTTAGAGCTATGGGGAGAGTTAATAATGTGGATTTCTTACTCTACTGATGAGAAAATAAACCCAAGTAGGTGAGGTGGGAAGGGACCATGATGGAATAGAAGGAGCTGAGTTCAAATCCCAACTCACTAGCTCCCTCACTGGGCAGCCTTGGGTGCATCGCTTTTTATCTCGACCCTGTTTCCTCATCTTTGGTGTGAGAGAGAACGTGTCCCTGCTTGGCAGAGGACAGGCACTCAGACAACAATTTCCCTGGTGACGTTCCTCACAGCACTTGCCATGCTCCCCTGACCTCTCCTTGCCTTCACAGTCAGGCTAGAGTGTGTTGAAGCTCTGATTTGAACCAAGTCTTCCATTCTGCTTGCACAACTGGTATTATATCCACTTTTCCAGTGGTTTCCACAATACCCTCTGAGAGCCCAGGTCGAAGCCCAGGAGTCATTCCAGGCTACATGACCAAGGGCTGGATGCTTTAACATCCTGTTTGGTAAAATGGAAAGTGTTAAACGAGCAAGGAACTGGGCTTTAGAGTCAGAATGCTTGGGTTTGAATCGTAGCTCTGGCTCCTTGAGAAAGTTGCTAACTTCTCTGTGCCTCAGTTTCCTCATCTGTAAAATAGGTATAATAATACCAGTTGTGTGAGAACTGAATGAGTTAACCAAAGTAAAACACTGACAGTAGTTCCTGTGTTGATAAGTACCAGCCTATAATTGTCACCTCTGTGTCACCCCCACTCCCCCTTCCCCGTGACTGGGGATAAGACATTTAGAATCTGTTCTTGATGCGCAGGATAAAGATCCAGTGTCTCGCTTGCTCTCGGCCACCTGGAAATAAAATTAGCCAAACCTTAAATGGTGACATTTGTCTACAGTTCCCACACCACTGTGCCTCAAATCTCCTCTGGCCCCCTTGCCTCTGGCCCCCATAGAACTGTGATTTTTAGCTCTCAGAGAAGCCAAAGGTTGGAATGGACCCTCAAGGTTACCTGGTCTGACCCCTCCTTGGATCAGACCCCCCCTCTGTTGGCTGATATCCCTCCTCTTTTTCAAATGCCTCCAGTGACAGAGAGTTTGCCACATGTTGAGCACCCCCTGGCTGACCTCCGAACGGCTCTAAGTCAAGGAAGGTTCTCCCCAAACTGAGCTCAAATCTGAGTTACTGCAAAAGCAACTCCAATCAGATCATTTCTTATTAGTTAAGCTCTTGTCTTTCCTCATCGCCCTGAGGTTGTGCCTGAACAGGCCCCTCACACCCCAGACCCCGCCCACCATTCCCGGCTGTATTTCTGCCCACCCCCCGCCCCGAGCCTGATGTCTGAACCGCACTCTGCATCTCACAGCTCTTAAGTGTGGTGTGACATTTCACAACTCTGCCGTTTCACCTATGCCTTTCCACCTCTCTTCCTGTCTCTACTGGGTAATCTCTACCTATTCCCAAAGACTTTGATCAAAACTCTTCTCCTCCAGGAGGCTGCCCAGTTCCCATAAAGGGTTTCGGGGCTGTTCTCGAAGCTTCCCCAGCACGTCTCACTGTGCACTGGACTCATCTGTTTACGTGTCTAGCTCCTCTCCTAGTGGTAGTTCCTTGTTTCTTCTCAACATTGCACCTCCCAAGCCTGGTGAGGCACCTGCACAGAACAGGTGTCCAGGAGTGAATGAACACAAGGACCAAATTGGCTGGTCCTTCCTCTGCAAGGCAAAGTCCCACCCTGGATCTAACCCCCTCCACACAACGGCCCTTCGATTGTTTGAAGACAGTTCTCGGGTCCCCTGGTTCTTCTCCTCTCCAGGCTGGCATCCGAATTCTGCTAGCCTTTCCTTACATGATGGGGTTTCAGGGCCCTCTTTATCTCTGCCACCATGCTCTAGCCAATTCCAGGTAGTTAGCTCCTATGTCTTCCAAAGCTGAATCCTAGGCCCCTGGGGTGGCCTGGCATGGGCATTGGGTAGTGGGATTGCCCCCCGCCTGCTCTGGGCAATAAGCAGCTCATAGCATAAAAAGAGCCCTGGCATCAGGACCAGCTGGACATGGGTGTAAACTACTCCTGGCATCCATCAGCTAAATAACCAGGGGAAATGCCCCAAATATTCACCAACTGATATGGTCCAGGAATTGACCATGGCTTTGGAGGAGATTATCTCTTGGGTTTTCAGACCACAGAGTAAGAGTAGAGGTGGAAGAACAGGGCAATGGCTAATGAGAAACTAGTACCAAAATATCTGAATAGTTTACCAGCTGGCGCAGCTGTATCTGTGGGGAACAGGTGGATGTCAGTTCTGAAAAGGACCAAGTTCAAGTAACTGAAGTGCTCTGAGCCTCAGTTTCCTCGAGTATAAAATGGAGTTGAAAGTAGCATCTCCTGTGGGGCCTTTGGAGGGACGTGATAAATAGCAGCCCCCTTTCATGCCCAAACCCAGAACTAATTAAGAGATAAGAGAAAAGAAAATAATCGACTTTACCACCTTAGAAAACTCAGGCTGGAATATGTGGCTTCTCTCTGCAGATGAGTGGGCTCCTGATGAACCCAGGCTTAGACCTACTCAGCTGGATGGTCCCCTCGCCGTGGGGTCACCACCTACGTCTCCAGCCTCACCTCTGCCACATACTTTGTGTTTCGGCAACACTGAGCTTCTTGATGATTTTTAAACAGGACAACTCTACTGATAACTCCGTGTCTTTGCCTGCTGTTCTTTTGTCCTGGAATGTTCTGTCTTTCCCCCTCCAGCTGACAAACCCCTACTCATTTAGTAACACGTGGCACACACGTGCCCTCCTTCAAAGCCTAACCCTGCCCAGGAACTGAGGCTTAAATCGGGGAATGTCATGCTTAATCCTGGGGGCAATCGGAAGCCAGCAGGGACTAACTTGATAGGATTTATTTTTACAGGTAACCACGTATCGGGAAGAACTTTCTGCAGATTCAGAGTCCCCCAGCAGCAGCTCCATTTTGGCGCTTTGTATGTGCCAGCGGGGACGGGGAAGCAGGAGCTCACGTTCCAGGTGCTCTGCTTTCCTGCCTGGTTTGTTCAAAAGCCTTTCACTTTCTGTTTCCTGCAAGCCCTGTGTTTCTCGTTCCTTGATGAAGTCAGTCTGGGTTCTATGTAGTGACATCATGCCCACCCTCCTGGGAGCAGGCATTTTTCATGATTGTGCTACTGTTTGCATTATCTTGGTAATGCAGTCCTGCAGGCCTGGAAATCCGGCCTCTCTGGGAGAATCATTCCCTCCCTCGTTATTAACAAATCTCCTGTCCACATGAGACCACATAGCTCGTAAGTCTGGAGATCAGCTACTGAAATTCAAGGGTTTGACAGATGTAAAGTGCTTAGTCCAGTGCCTGGTATCGTCAACACTAAATACGTGGTGATTATTACTGAGTTACTCTCAGGGTAACTAATGCTTTGTTGCTAAACAGATGAGCCCTTGAAACGTCAGTGGCCTCCCATGACAGGTTCCTCTCCTGCCTCTGTGACATCTGGGGCCAAGCAATCCTCCTCCATCTGCTGGCTCAACTTCTAGAGCACACGGCCTCCATGTCTTTCTCTTTTCAAAAGAAAAAGATGGAAGAGACACATCCCTCCTGATACCTCTGTGAAGAGGGGACACTTCGACCCTTTCACTCAATGTTTGCTGGTCAGGCCTAGTCACAGGCACAGGGCCAAACCTGACCTCTAGGGAGGACAGAAGGATAGAAGAGGTCTGAGAGATTCAGTAGTTTGGAGATTTGGACAGGAATAGATGGGCCCCTTCACCTCTTTTGAAAAAGGATTTGGGAACAAGGTTGTACATAGAAAGGATTTATAAGACGGTCTCAGTGACATCACTTAGTTTCGCCAACCTTCAGTTTGCTTGTTTAGTAAAATGAGGATGATAAGGTGCCTAACCTCGTGGTGTTGTGGTGAGGTCTGGGTGATAAATACAACAGTAGATTGAACCAGGCTCTCCTATCAAGACTGTTCTATAAAAGCAGGATCTGGAGCTCAGCTCTGCTTGGGTCTTTGGGTCTATATCATCATCGAACATTTTGCACTGAGCGTACACTGAAGTCCGGAACTGTTGCTCACAACTCTTGCCTCTTTGTTCTTTTCTGGCTGGGGTTTTGTACCCGTTGATTGACTTTCAGAGAGCCGTATCTGCTTGCTTACCAGGATCCCAGAGTTGACCTGGTACTTGGGAAATGTTTGGTGAAGAAACGAGAGAGCATTTGCAGAATACACAGGCTTTCCGCAAGTAAAAAGGCACCAGTGAGTCCTTCGGCCCTTCTTCAAAGGGGGCCACATGACATGCTGGGACTCTGAGTCCTTGGACTCTCAAATTATTTTTCTATAATGTAGTATAATGCTGGTCAAATTGCACCCACGCCTGTGTCTCTCCATCTGTAAAATGGGCAATAGTAGACCCCAATACTTAAGGGTTTAGATTCTGGAGTTGGACTGCTGTGGTTCAAATGGAGGTTCCAGTTTTTGCCCACTATGTTTTGGGACAAGGAATCATCTTTCCTGAGCCTCCTCTTTCCCACCCATGAGAAGGGAATAGTCATACTACCTTCTAAGATGGTTGTGGGCACTTAAGGAGAAGATTGGTACGGAACATTTACACTGCGTTTGACTAATGTGAATCCCACAATGTTGGGTAATATTATTAGAATGAGGGGGTGAGTACTCACACTACATGATACCATTCGGCAACAAAAGAGAACAAACTATTCACGCAAGCAACAAAATATTATAGATGAATCTCAGAAACATCATGAGGCACAAAAGAAGCCAGATGCATGCAATCCCATTTATGTGAAACTCTACAAAAAACAAAGCTGACCTGCAGTGGCAGAAAGCAGATAAGTGGTTTCCTGGGGTCTGGGTTGACTGAAAGGGGCATGGGAAAAATCTGGGGGGTGATAGAAATGTTCTATATCTTGATCGTGGTAATGGTCCCATGGGTGTTTCTGGTGGTCAACACTCATGGAATCTGAACACCGAAGATTGATGCTTTTATGGCATGGAAATTATACCCCAGTAAAGCAGATTTAAAAATGGACAAACAAACAAAAAGCAAAAACAAAAGAACGTGTGGGTTAGACTAGATGAGTTCCCACTCTGATTCTAGGAAACCCTGCCGGGTGTGGTTCCTGCTTTGCCCAACAAACAGAGCTTCCTAGCCAGGAGCCTTGCACCCCTGCCTCGGGGCCTCTTCCCCATCCTCTGCCTCATCTGTAGGGGTCCTCATCCCTCACTCTGCATCTCAGGCCTACCAGCTCAAGCTCTTTGCTTTGTCAACCCACTTAAGGGTGTGACTGGAGTGATACGAGGTCCCAGACATGAGTGGGAGACCCAGATATTAGTTCATAAAAGGACGGAAATGTCACCAGCCCTACTCTGGGCTGGGGAAACCAGTGACCCCAGTCTGCTGGGGCTACTGTCCATGATTCACAGATCAGTGTGGGAGGCCACAGGGCAGTCAGCTGATGGTGACTCTTGAGGGTCTGGCCTTTCTGGACCATAACCTAGATTGTCAGGAATAAGACAGATGCCCTTCTAAGAAGTCAGAACTTCCAGAGCTACCACATTCCAGGGCTGGCCTTGGAGGGAAGCTGTAAAGGGGAGAGAATTGACACAGTCTTTCAATTTCCCCCTGTAACATTATGGGTTGACCTGCTGATAGTAATGACAGTGATAATACTAGCCAGCATTCACTGAGAATGTACTGTGTGCCAGGTACTTCCCGATGCGGTTTACACTCATTATCTCAGCAACCTTGTCCTAGAGGTACCACCAGTATCCCCATTTTGCTGATGAGGAAGTTATTGCACAAAGTCAATAACTGCCTCAAAATTGATGCTTTTTTTCAAAAAGCAAAAGTTTGAGTCATTTGCACAAGGTGTCACAGCTAGAAATGGCAGAGTCAGAACTTGAACTCAGTCTGATGCAGAGCCTGTAAACCACAGGTGCCTGCAAACCTCATGTCCTATCCCCCAGCACACACAGAGCAAGTGAACAGGGGACACCTTGTAAAACCCAGTGGTCACAGTGGAAGCAGATACAGTGTGACCTTTGCACATAATTGCCTCTAAATCACACCTAGATCCCTAGCTCCAAGGTGGTCTAGAAATGTGGTGCTAGATTTTCCCTGATCCCTCCTGAACACGTGGGCACATGGGAAGGAGAGTGGGATGGAAGCTGAAGACTGTGTACCCTGAGAAGCAAAGGCCTTGTGGAGAAGGCAGGGCAGCAGGCATTAGGAAGGACCCCTGGAGAACAAGTAGCAGAGACCACTGTCAGCAGAGACCACTGTCAGCGTGCTTTGTGGGGGTTCAGCTCCAGACATAATGGACTGCTTTGTGGAATCCAGGAGCAGCAATAACTCCAGGAATAGCTCAGAATCAGGAAACGCAGCCAGGACCTTGTCTTCATCACTGACTCAGCCTCCTCTGTGCATCCGCTTTGCCTTCTCCCTCCCTGCAGGTGGGGGCTTCTTTGCTCCCCAGGCCGTTGCAGCAGGGAGCGTGGCAGCATCACAGGGCCAGCCCCACAACGTTACTATCTGTCCGTCTGCCCACTTCTTTCTCTTTCCCTCCTCCACTTCCAAGTTCCCAGGGAAGAGACTTGGCTGAGCATGAGACCTGGCTGAACTTGAGTCCCCATCTCTCTAGTCAAGTCCAGGAAGGCTGGGGCAGCCGGGGATGTGTTGCACCAAACAGCAGCTGCTCATCCTCTTCCTCACCTTCCCCTGCCCCTGGAGATGAGTTGGGAGGTTACCCTGATGCAGAGAAGGAGTTTGTTGGCCCATAGGCTAGGAATATTTCCCAAGATGTATTTTACATATATAGGGGCAGTCCCCAGTTTACCAATGAGACGGATTCAGCAGGTTCATTCTTAAGTTGAAATTGTATGTAAGTTGGAACAGGTACATTTACCTCTTACCTATAATAACTTCCATTTGTAAGTGTGAGTCATACATCAGTTGGGTGTTTGTAACTCAAGGACTGCCTGTATATCTACCCATACCATTAACTGGCCCAATCAGAGCTTGGGAAGTTTACAGATCATTCTCTCATGCAAAAATGCTTTCGAGCTGTGGACACTCAGACACAGAATAAGGGATTGAACCTGCTCACCCGCCCCCGGGGCCTTCAATGCAGCAGACACAGCCTCTCTCCATAGAAACACCCACAGACTGTAGCAGCAATGGCCCCAGACAGTCTTTATTTATTTCTGAATCTTTCCTCACCCAGATCACGTTCACACTTCCTTTAGAGTCTTGGCTCTTTGCTTGGTTCAATCCTGGCTTCTGGCCCTTTCGGTTAGTTGTCAGTCCTTGGTTTGCACAGCGTAAATCTTTGTCCTCCCAACCAGACTTGGATTCAGCGTGGTCCTGTTATCCTAGAATGGCCTCCTTGTCCAGAGTTTCCTCAGGAAGGCCACTGCCCATGGTCTCGAGACCCAGCCTCCAGCTCCTGCTGGTCAGCAGTGTGACATCCACGTTGAGGATTTCAAGATCATCACATGAGTTTTTGGCCATTTGTACTTGGCCAGACTCTTGAGCTTTGGCTGAGCATTCTGTGAGTTTGGGCTCTACACCAAGCCCTGTGCCAAATGCAGGGACACAGGAGCAAGATAAGCTGCTTGCCTTAAGGAGGCCACAGATATGGCAAAGGCAGAGCCCCAGCAGGTGGTGGGCTTGACAGACACTGGGTAGCAACCACCAGCCAACCACAAGGAGCCACCCTCCTGGGCCCAGACGGCCAAAAGAGAACTCACAGCAGCCCAGAATGTCAAAGATAATTTTGACCTTGGCATAGGAAGTTGGAAGATAAGAAGTCTTTGTTAGTTCCTCCTCCATGGGTACAATGAGGTATTCATGCTATTCCCCTCGGGACTTGGGAAGCATTTCAGGCCCAAGAAAGGTCTGTGCGTCATCATAATTGTGTAATATGGCTGCCCTCTTTCCGCCCCACCCCTGGACATATCCTGGTCAGGGAAGACAAAGTTCTGTTGCTGCTGCTGCTGCCACGGCCATGGCCACCATCAATCAAGCTTCCTTCAGTGGCCTCAGATTGAGACTTCCCAGGAGGTGGACAACTAGGGACCTTCCCTTTGCCCTCACCCCCTACCCTTAGCCCCTGTATAAAAGGATCAGCCAAAGCCCCAAGTGCCCTGGGTGCAGGCTCTGTGGGGACTTTTTGCTGTG
This sequence comes from Perodicticus potto, assembly GCA_963574655.1. NCBI lineage: Eukaryota > Metazoa > Chordata > Mammalia > Primates > Lorisidae > Perodicticus > Perodicticus potto. The sequence goes on along the minus strand of CAUYRH010113779.1, from coordinate 36,147 downwards.
GGGAGAAGGATGTGCCTTTGAACATTCAACTGCCCTGAGTTTGAATTACTTACGAACTGTGAAGACCTGGACCATTGCCTTAACCTCTCTGAACCTGACATTTTTGTTTATTCAATTTTGCCCAATGCGTAGCATGAGACTTAGATAAACAGCTTTGTAAAGTTGAGGTCAGGATTAAATGAAACAGCACATGTCATGCCCCCAGCGCTCTGCCTGCCATCCTACATTTATAGATTCTAGTTCCCATCTCTAGGTACGAAGTAAATGGACATGGTTCTCACCTTTGGGAATGTGGTGACCTTTAGTGGTTATACCCACCTGTGTGAAACCGCCTCCCCTGTCCACTGGGCAGTAAGCTCTGTTCTGTGGCATATGAAGCACTGCCAATCCCCTTTTTACAGATGAGATTAGGCGGCATAAGTAGATTAAATGACTCATCCATGGTCACAGAGCTGGGAAGAAGAGGAGCTGGGATTAGAACCTGTCCTTCTTTCTCCAGACCCCATGACCTTACCACTTCACTCCGCTGCCTGCGCCATTTGCCGCGTTGAGTGGGCTTGGAGAGTAGTAGGAGAAGATGGATTTGCATTTAGTCAAGTTGGAGCCTGGCTTCACAATGATGGTGACTATAGTCAGGTCCCAACAACAACCCCTGCCTCCACAGTTCTTCTTCAGAGCCAGTTAAATCTGTTGTTCAGCAGGCCTGCTGTGTGCCGGCACACTCTCAGGTGCTGGGTTAGAGCCTGGAGCAGGCCCATGATCTGGACTCCAGTGGTCCCTTCCTTACTGTCTAGGGACAGAATGAATTCTCATTGGAAGTCCTTCCCCAACAGAGGTTCATCATTAGTATAAAGCGAGTGAAAATGCTTGCAGCTCTATAGGGACTAAATAAAACAGAACAACACAAGAATAATCACTATGACAATGAACATACATCAAGCGTTTTCTCTGTGCCTGTCACCATGTCATTTGCATGAATGTTCTCTGTAACTCCCTGAAAACATTGCATGTGGGCATCCTAACTAACCCTGTTTTAAACTTGAGAAAACAGAGAGGTTGTTGTTGAACAGCAAGTCGAGCAGGGGAGCTGGTTTTACAACCTAGGTGGTCTGCCTTCAGAGCCTCTAGTCCTAAATATCACACCAGATGGCCTTTACCACATCTGGCTACTGCCTTTGGTTGTTTATGTCTCAGTAATATATTTAGAAACATCTGGAAGTCTGGTAAAGGGCTGCATCGTTAACTGTGGGGGATTTAGCCCACAATTCCCCATCCCTGGTCTTGATCCTTCACCTACTTTAGAGCTCAAGACAGATGCCTGGCTGCAGGCTGGGGAGCAGAGCCCCATGGCACCCCCTGTGACCAGCCCCCCGCCAGCATGGCAGTTACCTCACCCCTGGCCTTCAATCACTACTGGCCAAGCCAAGAGTCTGGGTTCTGTCCTGAATCTAAAAGACTGCCCAGAGGCTTTTATGAAGCTGTATCTTTCTGAGAACTTCCTGGGGATGACTTCACTTGTCCTCTATCAGCTTCCCCAGAAATGGTGGCTAGCAGCTTCATCCCAGATTTAGAGACTGTGGGACTGGATGGCCCCAAAAGAAGTGACATTTTCTAGGTCACCCAGGAAAGTTGGGTGCAAAGATGCCCCTATCACTCATCCCAGCAGTATTTCTTATCACCTGGATGTCCTCCCTCCTAACCTACGAGCTCTGAGATAGTAGGACATGTCTGCTTGTTCACTGTGGCATCCCCAGTGCCCAGCTCCTGGCACATGGTATTCTCTGAATTCCAGTCCAGAGATGGTGATTGAAAGCCATAATGGCCCAAAAACTGAAGTCACACAGAGAGGGGTAACAGAGGCCAACCAGGAAGTCTGTATTCCTTTTAGTCCAAGACTCTTCCCGCTGCACAGCACTGCAGCCATCCCTCTCCTGAAAAAATTTTGTTGATCATCTACTGTGTGCCAAGGACTGGGCTGGGCACTGGGGAGGCCACAGTGGACAAGGCAGATGTGTCCTGCCATCACAGAGCTTGCAGACTAGGAGTGAGGACATCTAGGTAAAAAGAAATCACCACTGGGATGAGTGCAATGGAGGAAAAACAGTGGGACCCCGTGTCACCATATCCAGGGGGTCAGAGAGGTTGTCCTGGAAAGGGTATTTGTAGTGACACATAGAAGTGAAGGGCGTTTTCCAGGTAAGGTGGGCAGGTGTGCTCCAGGCAGAGGTGCCTCATGTGCAACCAGAGAGGGCATTCAGGGAACTGAAACACTGCAAAAGAGAAGGGTGGCAAGCGATGTGCTTGGCAGGGTAGAAAGATGAGGGGGCCTTGAGGTCTGTATGAGTTCTCTATGCTTTGAGAAATGTAGCCTCTTAAGACAACGCTCGCTCATTACATCTCAGATGCTGTGAGTCAGGACACTCCAGAACCTGAATTAATCAGCAAACCCTGAGCAAATACACCATTTGTGTGGGGCTGGGGGGTGAGAAGAAAACCTTAATTAACACTTAGGCCAGATTACTCTTGAAGATGTTGCCAGATCCCGCTCTCCCATCAAGATACGGAGCAAATCGGATGGAGATCAGAACTCCAATCAGTAGATTCATGATGAAAAAATCCATTGGGATGGGAAAATCCTGGAATCCCCATGTCCAGCCCATCCTCTCTCTAGAGGCAGAAACACACGGAAGCCGCAACATACTCATACATTTGGCAAGCAAAGTATTGAGGGGATGGCAATCAGTTGAGGCGAATGTTTAATGCTACCAGACTCAGAAGGCTTGATGCAGTCACCTCCCGATAGGTTCCACTGGACCAATGGGATGGAAAATATTCAAGGTATGCACTGGGTAAATGGTAGCCACCATTACTACCATGATTTTTCTTTGTCTTAGACAAATGCCATTGTCTAAGGGCATTAGGCTGGGTGACTTCTACAGTGCTGATGTGCCTTGATTACAAAGGCAATTATGACTTAGCCAGGGGTATAGTCTGGAGTCTGAGCCACCCACAGCAGGAGCACTAGTGGTGGCATTAGGGAAGCAGTCCCGTCCATGAACAGCTGCCCATGCTTAGGGCACACGCGCAAGTACCACCAAGATGCACACAATCCTGTAGATCACTCTCATCACTCATTTTGTAGATGAAGATAGAAGAAACTGAGGCTCAAAGAGCTAGCGTGACTAGCCCAAGGTCATTGAGCAAGTGAACAGAAGGGAAGGGATTCAAGCTGCATCAAACACCCGCCCTTCTGCAGCACAGTTAAAGGGATCATGCCTCTCCTGACCGCTCAGCAAGTGCATGCTGGAACTTCAACCTTCTCTCTCTCTCTCTCATAAGAAAGTAGATTGGATTGTGAGTCAGTGAGAGTGATGTCATTGTGGGGGTAACCTTGAACCCACTCTAATTTATTAAGACAGGAAGTATTTGTACAAACACCAGCGCTCTTACCAATACGGTGACTGCTGGCTTGAAAGTTCCCAAACATGTGGTGGTAGGACTTCAGTCCCTAACAGCGTAGTTCCCAATTATTTGGGGGGGTCCCCCACAGGCACCTTGCATCTTCCCACAATGCCAGCTGTCAGCTGTAATTACATGTGGGTGTCAGCCCCTCCTCCTCTCCCACTGGCTCTGCCTTTCTCTTCTCTATGTCCATCACCCACCTGGTTGCTTGGAGTCAACTCTGCACCAGCCTGGGGCCATGCTTTTGCCCCCAGGCCATGAAGCAGCACATTTATTCACCACTCATTCATTCATTCATCCACTTGACTAATATTTGCTGAGGATCCAGCTTGTGCCAGGACTGTTCTCGGGCCTGGGGAGAGGATGGTGAACAAGACTGATGGGTCTCTGCTCATGTGTAGCTGAGGTTGTTGTTGAGGGGGTGTGGGGAACAGACAATTAAAAAATGAGCAGCTAAATAAATGAGGAAGAAAACTTCAGATAGAGTTAAGAAATCTAAAGAGAATAAAGGAGGTGGAAAAGCACCAGAAAGGAGGGGGTAGCCCCCACCCCATGTCTCCCAGGCCCACTTTTGACTTCCCTGGCACAGTCCCTTTTGATGTAAGGCTCCATGTTACAGATTCTGGGAATTAGGATGTGGACATTTTAGGATTGTGGGGAAGGTCTGTCCGCCACATTATAGGAAGTAGGTTTTATTTTTATTTATTTATTTATTTACTTATTTTGAGACAGAGCCTCAAGCTGTCACCCTGGATAGAGTGCTGTGGCATCACAGCTCACAGCAACCTCCAATTCCTGGGCTCAAGCGAGTCTCCTGCCTCTTTTCCCAAGTAGCTGGGACTACGGGCGCCCGCCACAATGCCCGGCTATTTTTTGGTTGCAGCCATCATTGTTGTTTAGCGGGCCCAGGCTGGATTCGAACCCGCCAGCTCAGGTGTACATGGCTGGCCCCTTAGCCCATTGAGCCACAGGCGCCAAGCCAGGAAGTAGGTTTTTAGTTATAAACATTGGGAACTAAATTTTGTGCTGAGAGTCAGAAGAAATAGGTTCTGTTTGATGGCCCTAGATGACCCCCCAGTTCTCAAGTTGAGATGATCCTGGGCAAATTGCCCCCACCCCTGGGAAACCAAGGCATGTTCTACCGGCATTATCTCAGAAGTAGCAAAACAGGTGGAAGAGGGGTAATTTGTGGGGCCACACCTATGATGCATCTCAGAAGGGTACAGGCGAAACTCACTAAATGCAGAATATAAATGTCTTCATACAATAACTAAGAAAATGCCATGAAGGCTATGTTAAACAGTTTGATGAAAACATTTCAGATTGTATATGAAACCAGCACACTGTATCCCTTGATTGCACTAATGTACGCAGCTATGATTTAATTTAAAAAAAAAGTAGCAAAACTTTTTTTTTTCTCCAGCTGTGGTGGAGAGAACGTCCTGGCCTGGGTTCTAATTTCTACACATACAGGTATTTGACAACTGTTTGGCTCTCCCATTCCTCTCAGCATCCGGGGACTTCTGTCTGCATCAAAATTTACTTTTTTTTTTGCCCACTTGACTGATCTCTTAGGGGCAATATGGCTGTCCTCTACTAGAAATTTACTATATTAACAAAATAAAAACTCTATCGAGCACTTACTGTTTGTCAGACACTATACTAAAAGGTTCATGTAGATGACCACATAGTCCTTCCAGAAGTTTTCCTAGGTAAGTAGTGTTAGCAGCTCCCATTTAATTAAAAGGAAAAAGGGAGGGAAAGAGACACTGAGGAGAGAGAGTTTGGGTGACTTACCTGGGATCCCCCAGCTGGGGAGGCAGAGCCTGCCCTGAATTCTGGGCTCCTGACCTGGAGTTTATGCTCTTATACAATCCCCTACCCTGGAAGGAGGAAAGAGATGGGTGGCCTGGGTGGGCTGACAAGCAGGAGGGTGATCAAATAGCCTTGGATCAGGAGCTAGAAAATGCAGTAGGTTTCTCCTACTTTGTCTGCCCTTGCTGGTTGACATGGCCAAGTTGCTCCCCTCTCTGGGCTATAGACACAACCTAAGGGCTTGCACAGAAGGAAGCAGGTTTGTTCTGACCGTTGCCTTCTGTGTTCCTATGGCTGCTAGCCTGTTGCTTGTCACCCCACCTTGCTTTGACCCTCAAATATGCCCACAAGATGTGGCATTTGCTGTCACATGGCCCCGTATGGCCAGCAGTGCCAGGGCCAGGTTCCTAAGGCCCCTTCACGTGGCACAGCTAAGGCTCCCCGTCCCCTGGGCCTCCGGCAAGTGTCCAGGCAGCAGCCGGCAGCCACAAGCATGAGCTGTTTCTATGGTTTCTACTTAGAACAGTTTCCTGTTTCAACCTGCCAGTTCCTTAAAAGCATTAGCCTGAGGTTTTGCCGAGTGAGTCCACTCTTATTTTCATAGCGGGGTGGAGGGGCTCCTCCCAGGAGCCGAGCCCAGAGCAGAAATTCCACATGAATTAAGGGTCTAGAGAGCTTGGGTGTCCGTCTCCTGGAGGAAAAATAGTCTAGCTAGAGGTGACTTTCACAGAGAGGGAAGTGTTCCTCCACCAGGTCAACTTGCCTATGAGGCTGCCACGCTCCGGGGCCTCAGTTTCCCCACCTGTCACATGATGGGGCTGGATCCTCCCCTGTGGGTTCTGGGCACTTCCCAGCCCTCTGTTCATGCTGTGTGTATAAAAGTGAAATAATAGCAGCAGCCAACCTCTGTGTAGTGTTCCCCGTGCTGTGCTAAGCATTTCATAAATGTCTGTCTGCTTTGTACTCAGAGCAACCCTCTGAGGTGGCACTCTCCCTGTCCCCATTTTGCAGATCTGAAACAGAGCAGGGAAGGTTGACCTATTTGCCCATGGTCACATCACCTGTGAGTGCTCCATTCAGGAGCTGAGCCCTGGCAATCTGGCTCTAGAACCCACCCTGCCAGCTCTCTCAATGGAGAGATTTGGTCTCAGAAGGCTCAGCTCTGAATCCTGATTCATGGTCTGAGTGACCTTAGAGAAGCCCCTCAATTTCTTGGAACCTCGGTTTCTTCCTCATCAATGAAATGGAGCTAACTAGGCCCATGCTACTAATCTCCTTGACTTTGTGAGGAATTTGAGGTCATGACTATTTATGAAGAAGCTCAGTACCAACACAGGGCTTTTATTATTCCTCCCACCCCTGCCTATGGAGCCGTCAGCTGGGTCTGCTTCCACTAGGGAGGGAGTCCAGGAGGAAGGTCCAGGGGAGCCCTGACAGTTCCAAAGCTACCTCCCTGGCCTGTAGGTGAGGTGGAGTGGGAGTGGGGAGAAATGCCTTCTCATCAGCCCTGTGCCAGGCATCACTTCCCCCCACCCCCATGAGTTTGTGTGTAGGCATCTGTGCACGGGTGGAGCCCCGCGGGATGCCAGACTTCTATCCATCTTCCTTCTTGGCACCGCCTGAGTATCTAAGAGGCATCTGCAATTTAATCCACCTAAACAGAACTGTTGATTTCCGTCTTGAAACCTGCTCTTTCCTAGCCTTCCCCATCTCAGTAAGGGACATGACCATCTACTCAGGTTGCTCAGGCTAAAACCTTCCATTCCCTTCCCCTTCACAGGCCACTTCCAAGCCATGTGCAAACTATGTGCACTATTTGACTCTAGCTCCAAAGTGTCGCCCAACTCTGCCCTCTTCTGTCCACCTCTCTGCCACCATTCAGAGGCAGGTGAGATAGGGTGGTGGCCACCATCATCATTCACTGATGACCGTGCTTCTCCTACCCCAAGTGAGTAAGAGGCACGATCCCCTCCTTCCTCTCTGCCCACCCCACACACCAACTTTCCCCAGGGCTGCATCCGGGAGGTGGCAGCAGCAGCAGCAACAGTCTGCCCACTGGCCAAGAGCTCCACCCAGGAGATAAAAGTTGCTGAAGGAATGTGCTGGCAAGGCTGGCATCCCTGTCTTCTCAGGGGTGTAAATGGCTTTCCTGCTCCCACAGGTTCAAAGAGCACTTCATTTCACAGCAAAAGTACAGCTAATAAGAAACAGATTCTCTGGCTCCAGCCACAGCTCTGAGAGCCCAGGAGGCAAAGGAAAGCCCCCAAGAATCTGGATGTGAACGTCTGCACTGAGGGGCCTTCCTCTCCTCTCTCCAGGGCCACAGAGCTCCCTCAGTAGCAGGGGAAAGTCATGCACTGGGCAAGATCAGAGCCCCACAGGTGACTGAGAGAGGCCTTGAAGAAGGGGGCCCTGAGCAGTGGGTCTTTCAATCATGCTGAATTCCTTTTGGGCCTGGAAGCTAAGTTGGGCAACACAGAAAAATAAGAACAACAGCTTCCTTGTCCTGGGGAGCTGCCAAAATGCCAGCGGTGGGGTAGCACAGTAGGAAGGCCACTAGGTTTGAGACCACAAGACCTGTTCTGTGGACTCTGACTCTCAGTTTCCTCGGATGGCCAGTGAGCATGAGGGGGTGAGCACAGAAGACCCCAGCATCACTGTCCCTTAGTGAAAAGCACACTAGACAGAGGTTCTGAAGACCTGGGCCCAGCCTTGGTTCAGCCAGACACATAGCAGGCTGGGGCGAGGAGCCTTGGATAACAAAGAGGACCTAAGTTCACACTCTGTTTCTTCTTCTCACCTCATGGGGAAAGATGGAGCCAGTCACTCAGTATCTCTGAGCACCTGATTCATTATTTGTAATCAGCACCAATAATAGCCACTTCATGGCACGTAGTGAGGATCAAGTGAGAAAAGGCCCATAAACTACTAACTCTTAGTAGGTGCTTGAGGATAGGAATGGAAGCTGGTTCCAAAAGCCTTGAAAGAAACAGGCCGTGACCAAACCCAAAGCCAAACCATTGCAGCGTGGGTGCAGTACTCCATGTTCTGTGGCTGTGATCTTAGTCTGTCCTCACGAAAAGTACCTGGGGCAGGTACTATTGTTACCCTTAAATAGCTAACATCAGGACTTTGACCAAGAAGGCTGGATTCTGGAAAATGTGCTAAGTCACTAAGTGGTTCTTCAAAGCACATCTGTAGCCTTATTTCATCTCCTCTGGGTGTCTACCTCCTCCCAATTTTCAGCAGACTCAAAGTGCCCAAGATGGATGGCCAGCTTCTCCCATGCCCCCTTCCCTCCAGGGTGTTAGAAAGAGTATTTCTTCATTCAGCGAAAATTTCTTGAACCCTTACTCTATGCTGGGCATTTGGTTTACAACAGTAAAAAGAACAGCCAAAAAAAAAAAAATTCCTTGCCTTCATGGAACTTATATTCTAGTGAGGCTATAGGGAAGAAAATGAAAAAATAGACAAATAAAATATTAAACATCAACTCCCACTTTGATTAGCTTATCAAAGGTCAGTAAGATACTTACCTGTGGGCTCTGAAGGAATTTGGATCTTGCATTATTCATCATAATGAACACCAACTGTGACCAGATATTATGTCAGGAACTGTGATTAAAAAGATACATAACATATTTGCTTTACCTTTGGGGAAGTCCTATTCTAGAAGGAGAAATAGAGACACTGAGTAATTTTAATCCACAGGGCTAAGAACTGTTTTAGAGGAATTCCCTCAGCCTCTGCCCAATATCTCAAAGAACCAGGAGAAGCCTGAGGAAGGCTTCACAGAGAAAGTAATGTCTGAGTTGGCCCTTGAAAGATAAAGAAGATTTCACCAAAAAGAAATGGAAGTAAAGACTTCCTAGAATTGAGATAAGACATAAAAGCAAGAATGTTTGGGAGTACAGAGTAGTCATTCCTATCCAGGTGAAAAATAGGATAGATGTAGCAGTGACGGGACAGGAGAATACACTAGGAACCCTGGGCACCATCAAGGAAGTGATGTGAAGTCAGGAGAGATTTCTAGGGGTGTAGCCAATCACCCATGTATTTCACCTACCTGTTTTCCTGTTCATGGATCCTGCGTTTGACTGTGTCTAAACTGATGCTAAACCTATCTCTTGGGTACTTAACATGAGTTACTTCATCTTTCAGTTCTAGAATTTCCAGTTGAAATTCAGTTTTTTCTCAGTTTCACTTCACTATATATTTTCCATCTTTTTCCTTTATTTCCTTGACCATATAAATCAGTATCATGAATTGTCACTCAGACCTTGAATCCAGGACTGATAATATCAATACATGAATCACCTGTGACATCTATTTATATTGGCCACTTTTCCTTTCTTTTTTTCCCCCCCAATCCTTTTGTCTTATCGCATAGTATGCTTGGCTGCCTTTGGGCCAAATGCTACCTCAGATGCCACAGGTTTCAATAGTGACCACCCCTTGCTCAAACAAACAGTCCGGAGTTTTTTCCTTGGCAGAGCATTGAAATCAGAGCAGTGTTCCTTTGGAGGGCACAGTGGATGTAGCAGAGGCCATGATGCACTTATTGGTGAGGCAGAATCTGCAGCAATTCTGATGGAGAGGTCAGAACAGCAAGGAGGGCTCCAGAAGGGAATGTGAGAGGAGGATGTGGGGGACGCATGGGCTCCCCAGCCTGAGCCCCCACGTAGTAACTGCCTACTCACCAGACGGGGAGTAGCACAGCACCAATCACTCTCCACCCCACCCTGCTGCATCTGGGAAAGACATCCTGGCTGTGTAAACGAACCTTATGAGTCTAATTCCAAGAAGGCCAAGGAATTTGACAGGAAACAACACAAGCTAGTCGCCTCAGATCACTGTCTGGGCTTGACGTGATCGGATCTGAAATAGCTACAGAGCCTTGTTATTAGCTGTTTTGAACCCAGATGGACGCATGCAAGCCTGCAGGCACAAACAGGAAGGTTTAAGATGAGGCCACCAAGGGGTGAGGCCATGCAGACCTCGGTGCAGAGACTGAAACCAAAGCTCCTTTTGGAGTCTGGTCCCAGTGGAGAGTGTTTGACAGGAATTGTCAGTCAGACTCCAACAGTCTGTTTCCATAGCCAAGAATCCTTCACCTCTATCCCCACTGTTCAGCATGACTATTCTTGGGAGCAGGAGGAGGCTCCCACATGGCTGTTTTCAAGGGCTCCTCTGCCAAGACCATGTCCTGCCAGTCACTTCCTGGCCCCAGCCTTCAGCTGGCCCAAGTCTTACATCACTTGTAACCCACAACTGCCACCCCCAGAATAATGAGCCTCCTCAGCAACTGGTCCCACTCCTTCCTGGGTCCCTCTGATGGACAGCTCCCATAGAGACAGCACCCTGCCCAGCTGCACCCCCAGCCCTCACTGCTCGGGGTGGTGTGACTGCCCAGGTCTCCTTGATGGGGCCTCGTCCATTTGATATGGGTGAAAACATAGTGTCCTAGGACCCCAATGGCCAGGGGCCACACGGGGGGCCTTTCTTGTAATTGAGTCTAGAGTGAGTTCAGCCTTGGCACTGAAGAAACAGGAGCACAGACTCGTGGGCTCAGGGGCTCCCACTGTGGTCTGCCACGTGGCCTCAGGTGCACTTCTTAGCCTCAGTCTCTCTGTGTATAAAGTGGAGATAGTTACCTGGCAGGGTTCTATTAGGATTAGTAAATGAGCTTATATATGTAAATTTTTAGAACAAAGCCTAAGGAGTGAGCAAAAAGGAACGGTGGGAGGGGGCGAAGGGAGTTACTGCTTCCTCGGCACACCGTTGGGAAATGAAAATGTCCTGGAGAAGGATGGCGATGATGGTTGCACAACAATGTGAGTGTAAGTGATGCCATAGAACCTTACACTTAAAAATGGTTAACATGGTAATTTTTTATGTAAATTATGATTGATTGATTGATTTTGTTGTTGCAGTTTGGCTGGGGCCGGGCTCAAACCCGCCACCCTCGGCATATGGGGCCAGTGCCCTACTCCCTGAGCCATAGGCACCGCCCTAACATGGTAAATTTTAACTTATGTATGTGTTACCATAATTAAAAAGAAAAGTAACTACGACTGTTAGCTGACAGGGCTACCTTCAGCTCTTTGAGGGGCTCTAGGGTAGAGGAGAAGTGGCCTTCTTCCCCATATGAAGTTGGGGTTCCATGCTGGGCTGCTGCAGCTCCTCCTACCCAAGAGAATGAAACTGTAAAGTCCCCCGGAGTTTCCGCCATGAACCTGGCTGCCCGGGAGGCCTCCGAGTCGCGGAGTGGTATATGCACCTACACAAGATACATGCCCAGTTTCAGGGAGATGGGCACACACTGACATGGGCCCGAGAAGGCAGACAAGAGGGGTGACGTGACTGAGCAGGAGCTTTGGAGATGGGTGTTCCAGCTGCTCCAATAAGACCCTGAGGGAAACTGGACGGTGCGGGCAAGGTCACCAAGCACAGCTTCAGTGCACTGTCCGGCTTGTCCGGGCTTTACCCATTCCTCTACTCTCATCCTCTTCAAAATCTCCGGAGTCCTCCCATGCTCCTCGTCCCAGCTAGCAGCCGCCTCCTGAAAACAGCTTTCCTGGATTCTCCAGCTCTTGGAGGACCCATTGTCTGCACTGAGAATCAAAGCCTCAGCAGAATAATTGGACCCAGCTCAGCAATCGTTCCCCAAGCACTTTGTGTGTGTGAGTCATGTCTCCTTCTTAAAGGTGGGGGTCCTGGCTCTTCTCTGCACCCCTCTCCTTGCACACTGCCCGTAATTGTGCAGACCACACTTTCACCTTTTAAAATGATGGCATGTTGATGACTTCTTAGAAACAAACAAATATACAGGGTGGCCATAAAGTTCATGTGCAATTTAAAATAGTGTGCCATTTTAAACACCATAAAGGTCACCCTGTACATATTTCCCAACATCAACTCCCAAAGAATAAGCATATCCAGGAAACATCAATTCCAGAGGATGTTCAAGAGGTTGGTTATTAGGAGACAAGGGAGTCCATAGTCTACTACATTTGGGAAATACTGCGCTAAGCAAAGCTAATCACCTTTATTTATTACAGAACATATCAGAGACTATGCAATGCTCACAATTATTTTAGTGGTGGGCTGGGGTCAGCCCTTACTGTTCAGGAATACAACTTTGGTAACTTGAACATGGCCATGGTGAAAATAGTGTTTATACCACAAAAATCAGCAAATGCTACGAGTCCAGGGCTTTGTTTGTTTTTTTTCAGAGAGCTGGTTTACCAACACATTACTGACTACCACTTCAAGAAGACACTACGGTGTGCAGAATTTCCTAATGGATTTGACTATAAAATTCCTTTATCATCTAGGGAAGCATCTTGGACGAAGTAGCATTCCATACAATATAACTTTCCATGCAAAGATACCTTACTAAACGCCATGGGGGATGAGTAGAAGGATCTTACAGTCATTGAGTGTCTACCAGGTACAAGGCACAATGTCAAGTGCTTTATGTGCATTACTTCATGTAATTCTCACAAAACACTGGAAGAAGACACAAATATTGCCCACATTTTACAAGCAACGAAACCAAAGATCAAAGAATTGTCCCAACTTCACACAGCTAGGAAGTAGGAACACAAAACCTATCTTAATCAGAGATTATAATGTCTAGTGGGGTGATGTTTGCAACAAGATTTAGGTAATCGTTTTAGAAGAGTTGGTTAAACAGCTTATAGGCAGGTCATGAGCTATACTTAGAATCTAATCATCTAGAATTGTCAGACACACTTCAAGAAAACAGCAGAAAAGAGTCTCAGCTTGGCCATGATCCTCACTCTTCTTCCTGCTTGTCATCTGCTATAGGCTGACATTCTAGAACGTGACAGACTTTTGAATCTCCTGGGCAATGTTTAAAAGTGCCAGTGGCTGAGCTCTACCCACTCCACAAAGCAATTCTAACCTGCAGCCAGGATGGAGAAGCATTGGACTTGTTGTGGAAGGGTCCTTAGAAACAAGCCAGAAAATTCTCATTTTATGGATGGAGAGACTAGTTTCACAGAGGAGAAGTGACCAGGCCAGAACCACGAAACAGTCAGCTGCAAAACAAGACTGAAGTCTGGGTCTCTTGCTTCCTGTATAATGACCTTTCCACATACCATGAAGGGCCTTCAGTCCCCTCTGCCTACATAGACATAATTTCAGCTGAAATCCAAACCCATTTTGTGTAACTGAGGCTTATCTCTACCCCTGCCCCTCCCAGGAAAACTAACCTTATCTGCTAAGGGCATTCAGGAAAAGATGCTCTTCCCTGCAATGATACCATTGTCCTGAGCTGCATACAGAAATCAACCACATAGTTCTGTGTTCCTTCTGCTCACCTTGGAAGAATCCTCCTTCCCAGACTTAAATAATTGTTCTGCTGGGTAGGTCACCCTAAAAGGATGTGTCTGGCAGCATTTGATTTTCTGTGGTATGATTTCCTTTGATGTTGATGCAGATTTTGGTATTTCCTGGAACACGTCTCTGCTGGGACATGTTGCCAAGTCTAAATGGAGGTCTAGCCCACCTGGACAAGGAGAATTGAGTAACCCAAAGATAGGACCCACGTGACCTTCAAAGATAAGCCAGGGTCCACTGAAGGCTTGCATGAGAAGCAACCCAAAACCCTGTGAACATGTTCTTGGCCATCACGGCACTGGGAGCAGAAAGTTTAAAATGTAAGTGAAGCTTAAAACTCACACAATATTACCTGTTAAGCCTGCAGTGTTTATTCTTGAGCATATAGGTTTCTGGTGTACCCATGAAGATGATTTGAATGCAGAAATGATCTGGTGGCCAAATGAGTTCATTTGATGTACAGGATTATTGACCATAAATTAGTTAGATGTTGGGGGTGGCCTATTGCAGGGGCTGTGTTTGAATTTAGATTAACCCATTCATTCATTTATTCCTTTAGTAAATAATCATCAAACATCTGTCCTGGGTTTTGGGATATCGTGATAGGTCTAAGAACAAAACAAAGTAAGATGGTGGGGTCTCTGCTCCGAAACCTTAAAATGCATGGGGAGGGGAATGGGAAGACTCATAACAGTGAATGGGCAAATCATTAAGGAACCATAGCAATGACCACATGATGTGAAGAGAGTGAACAGGTGGAGTGATGGAGGTCAAGCCCAGGGGAAGAAACTCTGACATAAGAGTCACAGGAAGTTTCTCGGGGCTGCAGAGAAAACAATGAGAAGCACACTGTGGTCACAGGGAGCAGTGTGTGTAGATCCCAGAGACAGGGCAGGGCTTCTTGACTCAAGGAACTCAAGGAAGGCCAGGGGGGCTGAAGCCAAGTGAGAAAGGGGCAAAGGGAAGGAGATGGTGCCAGGTTGCTCAACAGAAGTCAAGCCCTGCAGACCCTGGTATTTCAAGTGTGGCAGGAAGCCATGGGAGGATCTCTACAGCACATCAGGACCCCAAATGGTCCTGGTCTCATAAGCGATCCCACCTCGGGGTGACCAGGGGCCAAACCACCTATGTTGCAGTGAATTTTCTTTCTCTGTCATTAACTAATCAACTCAGTCCCTCAGTCAGGACCTGCTCCCCAGCAAAGCATTGTCCAACACAGTGGAAATACAGTGAGTAAGACAGCCTAGACAAGTCCCAAGAGGCCTATACTTATCAGTAAAGGTGGGGAGAGGAGGAATAATTGAGACAGTTGGGGTAGGCTTCCCACAGAAGCTGACATTTGAGCTGAAGCTTGAATGGCAAGATGCCACCAGCCATGGGAAAACTAAAGTGAGCTCCTGGCACTCTTCAGACCAAGGGCAAAGGCAACCTTGACTGAGGGAGTCAGCTGCAGTTTAATCTTTAATAGGTTTAATCCTGGGGAAGTTGTTAGCCTGGGATTACAAAGCCAGTAGGACCAAGAAGTGGGGTTGGAGCCCATGTGACCACCATTAGGCCACCAGCCAGAGTTGGTGCTGGAAAATTGAAGCAGATTGCCAAGCTGAGGTCAAGGAAAAAGGGTACCGGATACCCCATCAAAGCATCCAGCGAGTCTTGCCCTATACCTCGTTCTGTCCCTGGCCTACAGACTGACTCCCGTAATTAAGCATTTCCAAGGCTATGTTCCAACTTGGCATAATTCAAGATATGCAAGTTCCAACAAAATTAGATAAGAAGTGCATTTTGGCCAATCAGGTTGGTTGGCAAGGATGAACGTGACGGTGATACCCAGGTGTGTTGAATAGGCCTGTTGGCTTGGAACAAGGAACTGAGATTCTTTCAAGGTGTAGCAAGTGGAGGAGAAGCAAGGGGCACAAGCAGTTATTAGAAGACAGTTGCACAGGAATCCAGAGAAGAAGAACAAGAAAGTCCTTGGGACAAGCAGGAACATCGACAAATCTTGCATCTCCATTAACACAACACAAGCACTTCTTGTGGCTGCTCCTCTCTCTGCCTCACAACCAGATCCTCTTACTCATCTCTTCTCCCCCATCAGCTAGTATTTGACTAACTAAAACTTTTTGGCCACTCTTTAGTTAATGAGCTTTCAGGCCTGCATCCCACTACTAACCGATAAATTCTTTACTTGTTCCCAAAACAAATTCCAATCTGATTTGTTCACATCATCTCCTTATTCCAAATCATTGTCCATCCTTGGGCCAGGTGTCCTCTCTTGGTCCAATCAACTGCAGCAAAATTCAGCACTGGAGAATGGGGGACTCATAAAAGTCCTGTCCACCCAGCGATTGCCAGCCATGTAGGGTAACCAACTCATCCCAGTTTTCCAAGGAGTTTCCTTGTTTTAAAACCAAAACTCTCATGTCTAAGGACACCCTTAGTCTTGGGCAACCTGGGACAGTTAGTCACCCTATTGCTGTGGGTGGGACTGTTCCCTTTGGTGATCTGAAAGAACAAACAGAGTGAAGGGCATCTTTGGCATGTCACAGTTAGCCAAAGTACAGAGAAATCAGGATTTTCCTCCACTGATGGTGGGAATGAAAATTGTTATGACTTTTATGGTGGGATTATCTTGAAATATGTATGAAAAGTAAAACAAAAAAAAATACATTCTTTGACTTAGAAACTCTTCAATAATTTATCCAAAATAATCAGTCCAGGGTGCAAAGATTCACATGCAAAGCCACCAACAAAAGTATTATTTGTCAAAATAAAGTAATGGAAGTAACCTAAATAACCACTGGTGGAGGAATAGTGAAATAAACTAGTATACAACCAATGGAATACTCTCCAGTGATTAGTAATAATAATACAGCTTACTAGATGTTGGTATGGAACTTTTCCATGAAATAGTCTTAATGAAAAATTAGGTGATAAAATAGCCCTTACACAAAGGTATTTGTACCAGAATGTTTATTGCAGCCCAATTCATAATTGCTAAGTCATGGAAGAACCCCAAGTGCCCATCGACCCACGAATGGATTAATAAATTGTGGTGTATGTACACCATGGAATATTATGCAGCCTTAAAGAACGATGGAGACTTTACCTCTTTCATGTTTACATGGATGGAGCTGGAACATATTCTTAGCAAAGTATCTCAAGAATGGAAGAAAAAGTATCCAATGTACTCAGTCCTACTATGAAACCAAGTTATAGCTTTCATGTGACTTGGGGAAAGAATAGTCCAAGAATATGGGGAAAAGGGAAAGGGAGAGGGGGGAGGGGAGAGGATGGGTGGAGGGAGGGTAATTGTTGGGATTACACCTACGGTGCATCTTACAAGGGTACATGTGAAATTTACTAAATGTAGAATACAAAAGTCTTAGCCCAATAACTAAGAAAATGCCACGAAGGCTATATTAACCAGTTTGATGAAAATATCTCAAATCGTATATAAAACCAGCACATTGTACCCCACAATTGCATTAATGTACACAGCTATGATTTAATTTAAAAAAAGAAAAGTGAGCCATATATGGTCCAGATAATGGGAGTGCTTCATGAACTAATGATTAATAGATGCAATTATCCACCCACCTGAGCTCCGGTTCAGGGGAAAAAATAAATTATGTCATATCATATCAGGCTTCATCTGGAGTTACCCATCTTTTTTATTCTGTGTACCATGATGCATCTGAAAATCAGACTGTCTTCATTTTTTCTCATTGCACATAATGCAGCATCAAATATCACTACACGTGTATCTCAGCATATTTCGTGTGGATGAAAGATCATGAAAGATACCAACTTTGGACAGGTGTGGTGCCTGATGCCTGTAATCCTGAGCAAGAGCTAAATCCTATCCCTACCAAAAACAGAAAAATTGAGTCAGCCAGATGACTTGGTGTACCCTTGTAGCCCCAGATATCTAGTAGGCTGAGACAGGGGTATCACTTGAACCTAGGAGTTTGAAGTTACAGTCAGTTAGACTGATGCCCCTGCATTCTATCTAGCCTGGGTGACAGAATGAGATTCTGTCTCAAGAAAAAAAAAAAAAAAAGGAAGGAACCCAGGAAAGTTCCCCCAATACCTCTACTAATTTTACTTTACCTTCCCTGCTAATTTTCAATTTAAAAATTCTAAAAATTAAACGTAAGCAAAAAACAGCCACCGTTATTGGCTTAATTTGCACTTAAATATATATAAAGCTAAGCCTTTCTGATTCTTTATTAGTCATCTTTATTTCTTACCTGTGAAATAGCTATTTATATTCTCTTTACATTGGCTCAAGTCAATTTTATGTTAAATGAAAATATCCTTTTGTGTTTTGTGCATGCTTCAAATGTATTTCCTCAGTCTGGAAATTGTGTTTTGACCACATAGACAATACGTTTAGTGCTAAATTAAACAGAAGTTTAAATTTTTATCCAGATCATCTTACTAGATTTTTACTTTATCATTTATAGCATTATGTTCTTCTTGGAGAGACAACATACTCCCTAAAGTATAAGTAAGTAAACTTGTTTTTATGTTGGTATTTATAAATTTTCGATTGCATGTTTAAATTTTTATCCCTCTTTAATATTGCTAGTGTGAGGAGTGAGGTGATGCTGAAGTTTTATTTTTGCAAGATGCTTAGCCAATGGAGCAAACAACATTTTTTGAATAATACTTCTTTCCCTTACTGGTTTCAAATGCTTCTTCTATCTTATGCTAAATTTCTACTTGCACTTTGTACCATTTTTAGAGCCTCTGTTCTGTTTCATTAATCTTTTCCTACAGTATAGAACTATTTCAGTTATTCAAAGTTCATAATATATTTTATTATTAAAATGTCCCTTTCTCACCACTCTTCACTTTCAGTATTTTCTTGACGATACTAACATGTTTATTCCTGTAGATAAATCTGTGTTTCAGTTTGCTGAATGAAAGAACACCACGCATGCCTCTCACCACAGACACCACAACTGGTAATTGAAAATGCATTTTGTTAAATTTTAGAATGATTTGCACAAAATTTATTATTACACGATATTGTTTTCTTTCAATAACTGCATTTATTTCCACGTATTTGAGGATTAAACCACATTTCCTCCATAGAATTTTAAAGTTCTCTTCATCATAAGTTTATTTTTGACAAATGACATTACCTTGAACTTCTTTTGTAGATAAGATTTTCCCCTATTTTACTCTCTGAATATATATGTAATTAACATTTTTATATACAAGTAGCATAATTATATATAAATTAACATTAATTTTTACACTAATTTTATAAGTACTTTATAGAAATTAATTAGTTAATTGTTTCTAATATTTGTATTTAGCTTCTTAAATTTTATAAGTAGATCATTATTTAATTTGCAAATAACATTAGTTCCCATATTTGTTCCTCTCAATTTTTTTCCTAGTGGTATAGGTGGTAGTTTCAAAACAATGATGGTGGTGATGGTGTCATCCATAAGTTTTTCCCAGCTTAAATGGATATGATTCTTGTATTTTGCATTTAGTATGGTTCTGGTGGATTGGTCTGATGTATATTTATAATTAAATATACATATATCCAAATAGCTACACACCACTACAAATTTATATACCTAGAGTTGTAGCAACAAATGATATGAATACATTACTACTCCATTTATATCCTACCAGTATTTTAAAAAACAAAAATATATTTTGCATTTATAAAATCTTTCAAATGTTTATTCAGAGAATAGTATGATTTTCTGCATTTAATACTCTCATACAGAGAGCTAAAGTAACATATTTCTTAATATTTTATCATCCTTTCATATTTTTAAGTCTCTACTTGGTTTTGATATGTTGTTTTTTAACATACATTTACTATATGTTTACTATAGTAAATATGTAAAAATTTACTATATTTTTACATTAAATTTACTATTTATGCTTTAAGACTTATTTATTCAATATTTATAATTATGTTAGGGTCATAATTTTCCTTTCTTGGTTCTCCATGCTAGGTTTTTGTAGTCATGATTTGCTGACTTTGTAGAAATAATTTGAAAGCTTTCTGTATTTCTCTGTGCTCTGGAATAGTTGAATAACACTGGAGTTATCACTTTTTAGAATGTTTTGTAGAAGTTAACTCTGAAATCTTTTATGTCTCATGTTTCATTTTTGAGGGTAGTTACATCTTTGTAAATTTTCTGAACTTCTTGGCCTTGTTTTGATTTGGCACTTTTTCTGAGATAGTTTTGGTAGTTTTTCATGAAAACATATCCATTTATACAGGTTTTCAAATGTATTTTAATAGATGAAGGCATGGGGAGGGTCACATAACTATTTTAATTTCTTCCCGATCTATGGTTATTGTTCCTATTTTCATCTTACTTTGGATTATGTATTCATGTTTTCTCCCTTTCCTAAACTGTGATGGTTTAAACTTTATTTGTATTTTGGCTGTTGCTGTTGGTAGCATTTTGTCATTCTTCTGATACTCTGTTTTGAATTTATTCATTCATTCTACTCACCAAACCATACCTCAAATTGAGTGAATCTTATGGCATATAAATTATATTTTCACATAGCTGTTTACAAAATTCCATCATGCTACAATAAAATTTAAACTCACCATGGACTTTAAAATTTACGTAGGTCTGAAATGTCATGGTGTACCACTGTTCCCCACACTGAACAAAATACCATTCTCATCTTCTCACTGCTCCCAGAATTCACTAAGACCTCAGTGAGAGCCCTTCCTCCTGCCCTACATTTACTCCCTGGAATGCTCTGCTGTGGATCTTCAAATGACTTCCTCCTTCATACTGTCTGTATCTCCAATAGGCTGTCATTATTTTACAGAGGCCTTCTCTGACCACCCAGTATAAAGTAACACCCCCACAACCCTTACCACATATTCCTGACTTATGATATTTCATCTATTATTACCACCTGGTATTATCTTGTGTGTTAAGTGACATCTCAGTAGTCTTAATTGGCATTTCCCTGATTTGTGGCTTAGGTTGTTTTGCATTTCTATAACGAAATAACTTAGGGTGGATAATTTATAAAGGAGCGGTTCATGTGGCTCACGGTTCTGCAGACTATAGGAAAAGCATGGTGCCAGCATCTGTTTCTGGTTCATGCTTCACAGAGCTCCAACTGAGGCAGAAGGTGATGAGGGAGCTGGTGCGTCACATGTGAGGGCCAGAGAGAAGAGGGGGTGCCAGGCTTCTCTCCATAGAATGACACCAAGCCATTTATGAAGATCCACTCCCATGACCCAAACACCTCCACCAAGCTCCACCTCCAAGAATGAGGATCAAATATCAACACAAATTTGGAGAGGAGAAATGTCCAAACTATATTAGGGAGGTTAAGCACCTTTTTATATATCTGCTGGTTATTCTTTTTCTCCTAAGGCAGCAATCCTCTTACCTTGAAATTTGTGCAAAAATTTTTGTCAAATTATTCTTTGTATAGTGAATTTTTATTTTTATTTTAATTCTTTTAAAAAATCATGATGCATATAAGGGTATATACAATTAGGTTATGTTGTTTGCATTTGTTAGGTAAAGTCCGAATTGTAGTTGAGCCTTTCACCAGGAGTTGCGCCATATACCTCCACATTGTACCTGCCAGGTGAAGACCAATTTAGCCTCTTCTCCCCCACCCCACTGCACACTCTTTTATGTCAGATGAATGTGAGGGTACAATTAGGTTGCAATGTTCACATTTGTTAGCAAGAGTCTCTGTTGTAGTTCATCCCACACCCAGAAGCTGTGCCATATACTCTTACACTGTGCCCATCAATCCTCACTCCTTGATTTAAGTGGGGACAGAGGAGGTCAAACTCTGTTTGCTGATGATACAATCTTACACTTAGAAAACCCCAGGGACGCCAACATGAGACTCCTGGAAGTGATCAAGAAATACAGCAACATCTCAGAATATAAAATCAACGTCCACAAATCAGTAGCCTTCATATATCCCAACAACAACCAAGTCGAGAATCAAATCAAAGACACAGTTCCTTTCATAGTAGCTTTAAAGAAAATGAAATACTTTGGAATATACCTAACAAAGAATGGGAAGGATCTCTACAGAGAGAACTATGAAACCCTGAGAAAAAGGAATAGCAGAAGACATTAACATTTGGAAATCATACCATGTTTGTGACTGGGAAGGATCAACATTGTTAAAATGTTTACACTACCCAAAGCAATGTACAGATTTAATACAATCCCCATTAAAACATCACATTTTGAAGAACTTGAAACAATTATTCTTCATATCACAGGAACCAGGACAAACCCCAAAGAACTAATCAATTCTGAGGAATAAAAACAAACCCAGAGGCATCACGTTAGCAGACTTCAGATAACTACAAGTCCACAGTGATGAAAACAGTGTTGTATGAGAACACATGATGGGGAAAGGAACCCCTATTTAATAAATGATGCTGAGAGGTCTGTTGGTCATTTTCACGTATTCTTTTGAGAAATACACATTCAGGCCCTTTGCCCTTCTGTTAATTGGGTTGTTTCCCTGCTATTGAGTTGTATGAATTATTTATAAACTTTGAATATTAACCCCGTATCAGATATATGGTCTGCATACAGTTTTACAAATCCACAGGTTGTCTTTCCATTTTGTTGGTTTTTTCCTTTACTGTGTAGAAGTATCTTAGTTTATTTATTTTTGCTAATCATTGCCTAGGCCAAATTCAAAGATTTCCCTTATATTTTCTATTATGAGTTTTGTTTTTATAATTTCAGGTCTTACATTCAGGGCTTTTACTCATTTCACATTGATCTTAGTGTATGGTATAAGATAAAAGTTCAATTTTAATATCTATCATGCTATTAGTCAATAAGCTCTTTAGATTTTGATTGGAAATGTATTGATTCTATAGAGCAATTTGGTGAGAATTCAAGTCTTCACATATTCAGTCTCCCTAGACATGATCATGATAACTCCTTAACAATTTTTTGTTTAAAGTATTTTTTATACCTTTCCTATAGATTTATTACATTTCTTTCATTATATTTATCAATAAAGGTATTTAATCTCATACTATTACAAGTGTTATTTCCCCCTTTAATTGTTTTTTTTTTAAATACTTTGTTACTGGTATATAGAAATTCAACAGCTGTTTTAACTTAATCTCATATTTAATCTTGGGGAAAATATTTCTATAATTTCTAATGGTTTATTTATAGAATATTTTGAATCACCACGATAACAACTGCATCATCTGTAAATAGTAATACAATTGTTCCTTGGTATATGCAGATGGGTGTTTCCAGATCCCCCGTGTACACCAAAATTCTCACACACTCGAGTCCTGATTTGGCCCTCCAGAACTCGCGTATAGGAAAAGTCGGCCTTCAGTGTACTCAGGTTTTCCATCCCATAAATGCTGTACCTTTGATCCATGCTGAAAAGTCTATGTGTGAAGGGACCCACACAGATCCAACCTGCACTGTTCAAGGGCCACCTGCATTTATTTTGCTCCATCTCATTCTTTATTCCTCTAATTCCTTTTTCTTATCTGATTACACTGTTTAGAATTGCCACTAGAAATAATGATGGGGGCATTTTGTCTCATTCCTAATTTTAAGAATGTGCTTTCTACATTCCTTCTCTTAGGGTGACAATTGCTTATATTATTATAGATGGTTTTTACTTCATATTGGGCTAGGAATATTACCTTCTGTTTCTAATTATGTGTTGAATGAATAGTCTTTTCCATCCAATGAGATGATTATTTGACTTTGTCTTTTGTTAATGTTATAAACAACATTTATGGATTTTCTGATGGAAGTTAGCCTTGTAATAAGCCCATTTATTTACATTATCTTTTTATACATATCTGCATTCAACTTGCAATTTTGCCACCTATATATTAGTAAGTAAAATAGACCTGAGATTTTTTTCCCCCTTTTTTATAATCTTTCTGTTTTATGATGAGGGTTGCACCAGCCTCCCTGAATGAGTTGGAAAATGTTTCTTCATTTTCTACCATGAAAATTTGGAGGGGAAAAAAATACCACATGCTGATGTATACATTTTTATTTCTGGAATTGCACAGCAAATTTTATAGTGGTTACCTTGGAGAAGACTGATGAAAATTTGGAAGACAGAGAGTGATGAAGAAGAAGAGGGGAGACCTCTATTTTCACAGTAATCTCCTTGGGCTATTTAGTATATTCACCATGTTCATATACTGCAGTGTTTCTTACAGGAAAATGTTGAAGAATGAAGTCTTCCATTTAAACCAATATAAAGTAAACTCATCCCGTCTACCCCATTCTAACAATATTAGCCCTTTAGGGTATGCATACAGAGTTCAAGTGAACCCCTAGTGCTGACTTGCATTTGGTATTTTTTCACTCCACACTGCTACATTTACCTGTCTGTGGGCTGTTCCATGTTTTGCCACCCAGCATCTACATGTTCTCCCACCTAGGGTGATCTGTACTTCTCCACCCTCAGCACTCACAGCCAATCCTCAGCCACGGGTAGCACACTCTCACATAGCTAGTTATACAGGAGATGTGCCGAAAGTAAGATCCAGGGCCCTGGTGACATTGCTGGAGTCTCTGAATCAAACCTTTTCTGAAGCTTCAGACATACACGGTGGCTATGCCATTACCTGAACAAACAAGTCTATTTTCTGTGCAAGTCAGTGTGAATTGGGTCTGACTTTACTTTTCTATACAAAGTTTCTTAACTGGCAGCAGAGAAATTTGAAATTTTCCAAGCAATTTCCACCTCTGGAATAAAGAAAGTTCCAAGCACAGCAGTGTCTATCGTGTCAGAAAAAGAAAAAAAGAATATAAGACAAATTAACAGTCTGTGTGCCAGCAAAGGTTGATTTTCCAAATTACTTGCATCGCTTTACTAATCAGATCTAGATTGCAAACTCCTGAGACCGTGGTCACCTGAGTAGAGGTAGGAGGCCCAGGGGGGGAAGGTTCATGACCCCTGCTGTAATGGTGACCACCCCCATTGATGACACTGGGGACTTCTTTAGTGTCTTTGGAAGTTACCTCCATTCTGCAATGGTCATAACAATATTTCCTAGAAAGGCTTTGTAAGAATTGCATGAAATAAAAAGTGTTTGACAGAGGTGTTCAGTAAATCATAACACATTGTGGTGCTATATTTACTAAGAGAAATATTATACAAAGGGTGCCAAAAATGCATATACTTTTTAAGAAAGGAAAAGACTATTAAAATTATAATGCTTAAGCCACATTTGACTTCTGCAATTACAAGAGGTGCTCAAACGTGATTTGTATTCATCTTTTGTTATCAGTATATATTGAATATTACAATTCTAATATAGTTTTTTCCTTCCTTAAAATGTGTATATATTCTTTTTGGCACCCTCTGTATATTTTACCACAAAAAGCATATGAACTGCTATGGCCCCAGGATTTACATGACGGGGGTATTATATGTTACAAGTTGGACCTGACTCATTTATTCAGTTCAGTATTTTTTCTTTTTAACATTTCCTTCCTCTGGTGGAATGGATAGAGCCTGAAAGATCGCTCCCTATGTGTCTTCAGCAGTAACTGAGGTCACTGGTCGTGCCCCCTACTCCTATCGCTGTGAGTCGGCTTTCAACCTGAGTGCCTGTCCACTCTCATCCCTACTAGCACAACTGCCACCAGCTGCCCCTATGGCCTTCTCAAAGGTGCTGCTGGCAGCTGGGCTGCTTCTCCCGCTGGGTCTATACTGTCATTCCATTGTTTTGTTCATCTGCTGGAGCTCAGTGCAGTTGGGGATGCTGGAGTCATCCCTTGCCAGCACTCACCCCTGTCACTGGCAGCTCTGCCTCAGTCCCACAGCCAGATGCTCAGGTCTATTATTCCCAGCCCCATGCTGACAAATTCCAGTCCCTAACACTGGCTGAAAACCACAACCCTTCTCCCCAAACCTCTCTCCATTCGTGAAATACCAACACGTAATTTCAACAAAAGGCTTACCTGAGTCTTCATCACTAAAACAGCTCTAGGAAATACTTCTCTGTTTGTGTAGTATTTGCATTATGTATTACAGCTTTCTCCTCTAATATAGTATGTGGCTATAAAGTTGTGGGTGTAAAAGTGGTCCAATTTATTTTTCATGCACTAAATATGAATTTAACATTTCATTATAAATTGCTGCTAGTGTAAAAATTTACTTCTTGTAATAGTGTACTTTATTATTTTTGAAGTTGCCAAGGTGATCTTTTTTTTTATTTTATATAGTTGATAACTCTATTTTGCAATTGACAGAAACAATTTCAAACTAGGATATGCCTTCTCCAGAAAGCAAATAAATAGTATTTTCATGTGAATAAGGAGAAAGAATAGACCTCAAATAAAAGTGAGGATAATAGAGAGGATCATGATTCAATTTTATAGCCTTTCTGTCTATGCTACAACGTTTGACTTGTAACCTTCCTTTTACGTTTGACATCTGCGTACTGCTATGATACAGAATGGGGAGATGAGTCCAGGTCATTTGGACCCATAATATTAAGTAAGAACATAACATCTAAGTAGAATGAGTCTTGTCTGGAGCAGTGGACTAGAAGTCATATAATTTCTATCTCCCAGTCACTATTCATTTGTTATGTCCTTGAACAAATCATTTAACCTTTCCATGCCTCAGACTTTTCAATGAAATAGGGTAATACCCACGCTTATCGCAGACGTTTGCAGAAAGAAATGAAAATTAAAACTGCTTGGCATTTTACATAAAAGAGCTTTAGAAAAAAATAATTCCTGGCCAGTGATTTGCAAACAGGCCAGGTCTACCTCTGCCATCATCTTTATATGAACTGATTCCTTATTAACCTCGGGGGAGGGAGACAGATGAGTAACTCTAGCTAGGAGCCCAGACTAATGTAATAACAACAACATTTATCAAGCACTTACTATGTGTCAGGCACTGCTCTAAGTGCTTTACGTATATTACCTTTATTAATCCGCACACGACAGAAGGCAGGCACTCTTGTTAGACTATTTAGCAGTTGGGGAAAAGAAAGTACCAGGAGGTCAAATAGCTTGTCTACCATTATACGGAGCCACGTCTAACTCCATGGGTCTCACCCAATTTCCGTGCATTTAGCCACCCCCCGGAGGCACAGACACCTCACACTCCCAAGGTGCCTTCCAGGATCAGAATTGTCCTACGTTCACCAGGGGCCTGGTATCTGGATTGGCTCTGAAAACCTGTGGGACATCCTGGGAAAACTCAGTCTCACCTAAGAGAAGAGATGAACAAGGGGCACAGATTGGGATCTAAAACCTTTACCATTGGAAGAGATGATTTTCTTAACAGCCAAATGCCTACACTGTTCCCTGGACAAGCCAGCTACTGAATTAGTCAATGGATAATTACCAAGGGCCGACTGTATTCCACATTTGGGGGTTGTCACTGAAGGTTCATCACTGTCCAAGAAAAACAGCATCCTTGTCTTCATAACAATTCCTTCTTAAAGGGGCAGCAGGAGGTGGTGGCATGGGGAAGGGTGGAGGTGAGGAGAGAGTACACAAATGATAACCAAATAATCAATAGCTGGCATCATTTCAGACACTAGGAACCGTTATGACAAAGTCAGAGGAAAGGTTTATTTCTGAGTCCTAGGGAGAGGACAAGAGAATAGAACCAAAGGAAACACTTCTTGAAAAGCCATCAATTGTCATTAGAATCAGAGTTTGTAGTTTTCGTAATAGTGGTATGAATAAGAGGGCGTTTTCTCCCCGTGAGTTGCCATGAAAGGCAGCAGAAACAAAGTAGCCTAAAGTATAGGCCTCATTGACTGTCATATTTTTATCTCCAGTAAAAAGTGGGCACTGTTCTTTATTCCAACAGAAAGGCAAAGAACAAGCAATTCAATATAATAGTAATCATGAAGCAATAACATAAAATGGGTTGATCTCAATGTAACTAAAGAAATGAAAGTCAAATTGCAATGAGGTTTTTTTCTTTAAGTATGAATTTTTTAAAAATAGAATAGCTAGTGTTGGGAAGAGACATGAAAAAACATGCCCTACTCAACAATAATTCATTGTTTATTGTGTTCTAGGTATTTTGCTAGGCACTAGGGATACACAAATTTATTCAACAACTATTTATGTAGTATCTACTATGTCTGCGGTGTTCTGCTGAGGGGTGGGGGTTCTTCATGGACAGGACAGGTTGGTTCTTTTCTTCACAGAGCTTATATGCCAGCAGAAGAAAAAGACACTAAACAATAATCACACAACAAAATTTAATATTTAAAACAGTGAAAACTGTTATAAAGGGGATATAGCTCCTATAGAAGTTAACATTAAAAACTGACTAGTCAAGGCAGAAGTTTCCTTTAAACAATCAACATTTGATCTGATTAATTAGAAATGAGTGGGCCAAGGAGGGGAAAATCCTTGGTAAACAAAATCTACAACATGAACAAGAACATAGGGTGAGAGGGAGCAAATACAGTAGAATCTCTGTAAATTGACCATCCAGGGGACTGTAACAAGCTGGTCACCATACAGAGGTGGTCAAGATAAGGAACCAGGCCTACCGTACGGCATGTACATTAGGTCAACTTAAGGAGGTAGCGAGTGTAGGGAGGTGGTCACCTATGGAGGTTCTACTGCATATGTGAGAAACTAACAGAGGAATCAGTGTTGGGACTACAGGAAGCAAGAACCAAATGGCACTGATGAGGGAAAGAAATGGGAAGGGTATAAATTGTACAGGGCAATCGGAAGCCAGTGCAGGCATTTGAGTAGACAGAAGCATGACCAAAAGTCAGAAGGAAAATGCAAAGAAGCCTCTGCCCTTGAAAAGTCAACATTCTAATGGAGGGAAATGGTTTATTTTCACATTTGACTGGGAAGGTATAAGGCATAGAAATTCTGTTAACCAACTAGGCAATGTGTCTGAATTGGAAATGTGTTTGCATCCACCAACCTTTCATATTGTATGGAAATCATTTCATATGTACAATTAACAGTAGTATTATTGAAAAGTTAGAGTCAATCTAATGTTTATCAAAAAAAAGAATATTAAATTAATACAACATAATATACCTATATAATGAAATACAATGCAGCTACTGAAAAAAGAATCCAGATGCGATGCTTGAAAAACAAAACAGCAAAGTTTACAGCCATATTTTCCATCTCAATTTTCTCAAGATAAACATACACACACACAAAGTGGGGCAGGGGCCTTTATACTTTTTAAACATTCCTATTTTGCTAAATTTTATCATAACAATTATTCCTTAGCATGTAATATTTATTGGTAAAAATACCCAAATACACATAAATGTATAGAAGACAAGTTATAATCAGAGCACACTTTTTATAATAGGAGATGAAAATACAGATAACAAGACAGATGGACAGTCAGAAATGAAAGTCAAATGCTCACTGCTTTTGGCCTATACACTCCTCCATTAAAAATGAATGACAACCAATAGACGATATTAAAAACTCAAATTTACAATGGTAGAGAACAAATTCCATTTCCAACATTTTATACAATTTGTTATTATTTATTTTATTGGTGCTTGTTTCCTAACAACACAGTATAAAAGACTTGCATGTAGTAACGTTTCTATTTGCGTTAGAACCTCCAGGTTTTGGAGGGTACCATAAGTATCCAACAAATAATTGTTGAATCATAAGATCATAAGAATTCCTGATTCCTTAAGCTCAGGACATCAGAGTAGAAACTGCAAAATGCCTGAGGGCACTGTGAGATGGGTAATCCCAGGTCCATGAACCGGGGATTCGCCCTGGAAAGAGGACATTCAAACTGAATGCTAACAAAAATGATTGTAGCTGCAATTCAGTCGGAGCTCTCCAATGCTTTTCCACCAGATTTCATAGACTTCGTGTAAGGGTAATGTCACAGCTGACGAAGCTCTCATCAAGGATTACTAATGTCCATTAAAATCATTTTGAATGCTCTCCACTGAAGCCAGCAAAGCTTCAGCTAATTGTGCAGGCTTTCTGATTGCTCCTCATCAACCCAGTTATTCAGCTCTTCACCCTGTGTGCCTCCTCTATGGAGAGTTTCCATTAGTCAGAACAGCAACTTTTGTCAAGGAAGACGTGAGCGGGCACAAGGAGGAAGAAGAGGCTCAGTCAGAATATGCATGAGTCAGACAGTGGGTCTTTCCTCTGAAATTCCCATAACAATGACTCATTTACCAACTTGCTTATCTGATGGCCGCTTCACAAATTTTACACTTACCTCTTTTCCTAACTCATCGCCAGTGTTAATACATTTCAGATGAATGAGACTTATAAAATAGTTATATGTTTTCAGATTAAAAGGCAATGTCCCCTTGACCACTGATTAAATGAAATTCAGAGACACATTGAAAAGCAATTTAATAGTCCTCCTTGCATAGAAGAGAATGAGACTTTATTTTATCAAGTTTTTATAGGAAATACGTCTTATGCTTTGACATGAAAGATAGTAAATTCATTGTAAACAACAGCATAATTGATTCTTTGGGAATGACCTTAAATCACGTGATTTAAGAATTCTCTGGCAATGCCAGATGAAAGCTATTAAGTCAATACTCATCTACTCTGGCTTTAGTGTTTCAGGCTCTATAAAGATTCTAAATTTCAATAATTCAGCATATTGAGATTAAACAATGTAGGAAAACAGAAAAAGATATGCAAGCTGTTTCTTTAAACAGCCCTCCCTCATAGAAACAATTTTTCTCTAAACTAGAAAAAGGTGCACATAAATCTTCCTTTTCCTTTTTCTATTTCTATTACATACTATATTTTCTTCTCCCCCTGCCCCAGTAAAACTATTAAGGATTACTATGCACAAGCCAATGGAAGTCACATTTCAAGGAAACTACATTAATTCTGTTTTCAGTACAGTTTCATTGAAAGCCATTGACAATTGATATTTGGCAACCTGAAAGCATTTCCAGATTTGGAGCAGGTGCATGTTCCAGTTGCATAGTGCACAGACAGAACAACAAAACCCTCCTTGATGTGATTACACTTATTATTCTATAATTGCTACTTCCTGCTCAGGGATCTATTCAGTCATAAAAAACGTACTGTAAAATTACCCACAGATTATATATGAAATTGTTGGGGGAAAAGGGAAGAGCATAAGAGAAGACGCTCAAGTATTTTCAGGGTAGATGACAGCTCCAGGTGGAATTTTGTACAACAGAGGCCTGTGATTAATACATTGTGTTTGTTTAAAAGAAAATGAGAACATGGAGCATAGAAGAATGTTTCTGAAGATGATGTTTGAAGGAAGGGCAAATTGGTGCAATGTACAAGGCCCTCATTATTTGAATATGCATTGTTTGAGAGATGAAATACTAATGGAGAGGACCCCAGTAAGGGTTGTTTTGGTATTGAATTTTTATGGGTATATGCACGAAGTTCAACTCTTTAAAACACCGCGCTTTTGTCTACCTCCTAAGAATCTTATCTCTGCCATGTAGAAAAGCAAATTGCGCTTCTGCTATCAGTGCTAAATTAGGATTCAGGAGTAGAAAAGTCAGAGGATGGGTAGAAATTTAAATATCAATAGATCATTTATTCAATGAGAAAAACAAACATGTCCTTTAGCAGAAAGACAGAGGTATTTGACCAGCATCAGAATGCTGGATAACAAAACAAAATTTTAATAACATAAAATTTGAAAAATCTTAAAAGCCACCAAGACACAGAGAGAGGACACAAAAGCTATAGGCAGGATGCTCCAAATCCGTAACAGTTCTCACGGACAAAAGCTGTCCTCTATGGCCTCTTCTAAGTCTCCTGAATCTGCGCCTAGTGATCACCTTCATTTGAATGAAAGGAACAGCTGTCTGAGCCCGGCATTTACATCAGGAGTCTCAAACTCGGCTGTACCTTAGAATAACATTGATGCCCAAGCCTCATCTCTAGAATTTCAGAATCAATTGGCTCAGGGCTAGGACCCAAGCATCAGATTGTTTAAAAAGCTATTTGGAGTACACTGTACCCCATGATTGAATTATTGTACACAGCTATGATTCAATACAAAAAAAAAAAAAAAGCTATTTGGAGCTAAAACTTGAAAGAGACGCACTTATAATTTTGTACTGCTAAGTACTCTGGGGTAAATCAAATATATATACTCACACACACACACACCCCATGTGTTTCTACATATGCAAGTGTATGTATGTTTAGTATACAAATGAAATTACACAGATATAACTTCTATGTCAACAGGTTTAAAAACCTGAAAATGTACACACATGAATATGTTGCAAAGTATGAAAATTAACGCAAAGTTCTACTTATTTACAGATAGTTGAAAACAAGAAAGACAGGGGAAATAATGCATTGAGAAGCACGGTGGATAGTGATGGCTGTAGAAATGAAGGTTCTCATAATTAACCAGATTAAAAGAACACTGCAATGATTAGACAAGGAGACAACAACAAATCCTAGAGAGAAACAATAGATGCTAAATAGTTTTTAAGTTTTATCCCATTTCTGTTTGATCTCATTTCTGAAATCAACTCGTACCATCTTCTTCATGTCACTCGGGCTCTTTGTGAACAAAGACGTGTTTTGAACGCCTAAATGGCACAGTATGTATAGTATTAAATGCAAGTTTGCTTCTAAATAGCTACATCAAATATGTTTCTCTGGCATGTAGTCTAAGCTTTTAAAAATAAAGACAAAAATGTACTCTGGGGAAGCTGTGCTTGTGCGGGGCAGGCAGCATGTGGGAACTTTCTACTCAATTTTGCTACAAACGTGACACTGTTCTAAAAACATATGTAATAAAGTGGTGCAAAAGAGTCAAAAGTCACTTTATAAAACAAGATGTACCATATGACTTCACCATGGATACACCTATGGATGAGGTAATTACAACATCAAAATAAAATACAAATGTGGTAGGATAATACAAATATGATTTTTATTTTCTTCCTTTCCTACTTTTTGATTGAAAAACTCCTTATCTTGTTTTTTGAGATGGAGTCTCACTTCACTCAGGCTAGAGTCCTGGGGGCATCAGCCTGGCTCACAGCAACCTCAAACGATCCTCCCGCCTCAGCCTCCTGAATAGCTGAGACTACAGGCACCTGCCACAATGCCCAGCTATTTTTTTTTCTCTTTTTTAGTAGAGATGGGGCCTCACTCTCGCTCAAGCTGTCTCAAATACCTTAATCCAAGAGATCCTCTCACCTTAGCCTCCCAGAATGCTAGGATTACAGGTGTGAGCCACGATGCCTGGCCAAAAAACTCAAGTTTTTTGAATAGAAAATGTATTCAATAAAGTGCATTTCTTCAGAATGCTGTAATTAATGCTCACACCTGTATTGACTGGTTATAGCTATGAAATGTGGAACGTATGTGTTCTTTCCCTCTTTTTCCTGGTTCTTCTTGCTTGCTCCTCTGTTCTTTTAGTATGACTAGAAACCAAAATAGTAATTATTTAAATGCTTTTAGAACCATTTAATAATTTCCCATTTCCAAAACTCAAAAAATCAGAGAAACTTCTAGAATTATGGGGAAGGGATAATAAGTGGCAAGTTGCTTAAGTAAGACACCGTTCATTTTCTTTCATTTTGTTCCTGTCCCTTTACCTGAAATAGCAGTTTACTCTTGCATGAGTCCATTAGAAGAATGTCATCAATTTACCAGATGATGTCAACAGTGATTTGGAGAATTATGCCAGTAGACGTGGGCTTGTAACAAACAGTGGGTCTACATTATTCTTCTCCTTTTCAACCAGTGATATATTTATAACATTTTGTAAATGGCTTCTCTCTTTCTCATTTATGGGGATAACACAAGCTGGTATATATTATGGTTCATTGAGGGCAACACATTAGGTGTTTGTCTTACATGGTCCCCTAAGTCTTTGGCAAATACTGAGGAATTTGAGGGCAAGAAGTTCATCTACTACAGTGGTTCTCAACCTTCCTAATGCTGTGGCCCTTTAATACAGTTCCTGTGGGTCGCGACCCACAGGTTGAGAACCACTGATCTAGTGCATTAAGTATTTTGTTTTGTTTTATTTTTTATTTTCATTTTCTACTAAAGAGCATCAAATTAATAACCAAATCAATGACTATCTCCTCCATGTATAAAACCTTTCTCCTGATATTCAGTTTCAATTCCCTGCCACGATAAATCTGGATCAATGACCAACAGAACAGACAGCTTTAGAAGCCAATGCTTATAACGATTCCTCACCTCTACTCTTCTCCATTTCCAAAGTGTAGAAAACTTAAGAAGTTAGTAGCCCTTGTCTTTAAATCATCAAGGAATATCTTCAATGCAAGATATATCTAATACTTTTGAGAAGATGAGGGATCTTTACTCAAAGCCTTAAGATTTCTATTATAGTCAACTACTGGTAAGAAAAGTCTGCACTTATCTTCTTGGTAATTAAATCTTTCTCCCTCTATAGAATCACTTTCCAACCAAATATCTCACTACTCCTCAGCTACACAATTAGGAATTCCTGCTCTTGAATGGCCAGATTGTCTACTCCATCATCAACATGGCATCACATTTCTTCTTATGCCTTTACCCATGGAAAATAGAGACCCATCACCCGTCTTTAATTTTTATTATAACTTAACTAGTTCCATACTAACACTTATTTCTCATCACATTATTATGGAATTTTTAAATGGGCAAGTTTAAAAACAAATCATTTGGTGATATCCTCTACAACTGCGGTCCCTAAACCCTGTGCCGTGGGCTGGTATTGGTCTGTAGTAACGGGCCTCACAGCAGGAGGTGAACAGTGGGCCAGAGAACAAAGTTTCATCTGTATTTACAGCAATTCCCATTGCAGCATTAGATGCTCATAGGAGCTGAAACTCTGCTGTAAACATCGCATGTGAGGGATCTAGGTTGCGTGTTATGAGAAGCTAATTATGAGATGATTTAAGTTAAATGTAATATGTTTGAATCATCCTGATACCACTCCCCTGGCCATCTGTGGAAACATTGTCTTCCATGAAACCAGTCCCTCGCGCCAAAAATATTGGGGACTGGTACTCTATAACACCCAGCTTGATACAGCTGAGCAAGACTAGAAATCCTCTCTTCTCCCCATATATTTTAACTATAAATAAGGTCACCTCAGTTAATACAGAAATGTTGAGATAGAAGTCAGTTAAATGAAAGCAAGTATACCTGGAGAGTATGTGAGTGATTATATTATTCTAGTTACTATACATCCTTTTGCTTACCTGATACTATCTTCTTCAGTAAATCACTGCATTGCTCACAGCTTATTAATCAGTACTGACATATTATTCAATAATAATAAAATCACATATAACCATCGTAATTTCAAGGATCAGACTAACTCAGCACTCACTTCTATTACTGCTATCACTGATACTAGAAAAGTAGTCTTAGGGGAGGGGAGGGTGGAGGATGGGTGGAGGGAGAGTAATTGATGGGACCACACCAATGGTGCATCTTACAAGGGTACAGAAATTTACTAGGTGTAGAATATAAATGTCATAACACAATAACTAAGAAAATGTCATGAAGTCTACGTTAACCAGTTTGATGAAAATATTTCAAATTGTATATAAAACCAGCACACTGTACCCCATGATTGCATTAATGTACACAGCAATGATTTAATTAAAAAATATATAAATAAAAGTAGTCTTTGAAGTTTTAAGATTGTAATCTTCTTTAATTGAAATAATTCCTCATAACTAATTACGTGACAGTGCATATTGTTGTTCAGCATGTCACTATGTACCTTTACATAAGGAAAAAAAACACACCAGCAAGTGGTGAGTAATTAGTTAATGGGCACAATGTAAATTACTCGGGTGATGGATACCTTCAAGCCTTGACATGATATAACCACTACATAATCTGTGCATGTAACAGATTTGGAAATCTGTATCCCATAGATTTGCACAAACAAGAAAGAATCCGTTAGGTGTCACTTCTTTAATAAAATAAAAGATGTAAATACACTGATGTCTTACTTAGGATACTATAAACATTGGAAATAGATTGTATTTCATCTAGACATACAAAAAAACCCCAAGAAGTTAGATCAACCAATGTAAAGTTAAGCAACAAAATTCACTACTGTGTAATAATGATATTAAATGTTTACCCTGGTAATAGCACAATTTTTTAAATCTGGAAAGGGAAAAATAAGAGGGTGTTTATATCCCAGTTAAATATATTATATATATATATATTTTTTTTTTTTTTTTACTGTTAATTTCCTTACTGTGCCTACTTTTTTTTTTTATTGAATCATAGCTGTGTACAATAATTGAATCATGGGGTACAGTGTGCGGGCTTCAGATACAATCGGAGATATTTTCATCAACCTGATTGTGATAACATTCAAGAGACTTTCTCATTACCATGTGAGAACATTTTTGATCCATATTTAGAAGTTTTCTCCTGACCCTTCAAATATGCACCACAAGTGTGATCTCACCCTTTATCCTCTCTCCCCCCCCAACCTCTCCCTCCCCTTCCCTCCCTCTCCCCTTTCCCT
>CAUYRH010113778.1:0-31350 GCA_963574655.1 Perodicticus potto | reverse complement strand
CATGAGAATTTGCCCCAGGCACTCTCAGTCCAGTTTGGGCTCCGATGGGGTCCCTGTTCCAGGAGGCCTTCGCCTCTGGGGACAGGCCACCCTCCAGTGGTCACCCTTGCATTCTGGACAGGGGCCAGGTGGCTTGCCCAGTCAGTGGTATTGCTGGGGGCAGTCTTCTCTGGAGTGGCCAGAGACATTGGAAGCACTTGTTTTTCGCTCCTCTGGTTTCGTCTTAGGGTGATCTTTACTAGGTCAGAGAAAATTTTGAAAATGGTTTGGCATGAGCTAAAATGATGGGATTTAGTTTTTGAGAGCACACTCAGGAGATAACTCCTACCTAAGTTGGAAATAGTTATTGACTTCGTACTATGTTTGAAGTACAGTACTAAGTGATGCTCTGTTTTGAAAATATTTACACTTTATATAGAAGATAGTAAAGCATGAAGGAAAGGAAAGAATGAAGATATTCAGTCTATTAGCCCAGTATATTCAAACCAAAGAGAAGGGTCAATGTTAAGACCATCCAACACTAACGAAATTGTGTCTTCTTGAATTGAATGGATCGAATGTTCTATACCCATGTCCACATTTTTCTTGCTGTATTGACACTTTGAAATCAGCCCTCAAAATAGTCTCATTTTTTTCCCTTTTTTCTTTCTCCTTCTGTATTACTATAAGAATTAGCTATATTCTTTCTTGCGCTTAGGTGGGCCAAGTGTTAGCTGCCCTTGTGTCAAATCTCACTATTTAAAAAGGACAAAATGTCAAAAGTTGCAACCAATATGCCATATTTGGTCTTTCTTAGGGAAAGAATATGATGATGAAATTAGATGCCTATTGTTCTGTGGTTGCTAACTATTCAATTCTTAGAATATCATTTGTTTAGTGGTACATCATTAGGTGGAATCATTTTTTAATTATATCAACATCTTTCCATATTTATAACAGCTTTTCTTTTGATGTTCTGAAGGGAATATTAAAAAATAAACCCACAATGTAATCTACCAGTATCTGGGAAAGAAAGGGTACAATGTAAACAAAGTCATCAGTCTTAACTTGGAAGTTGCAATGCTAAAATACATACATTTTGTAACTTTTTTTTTCTTTTTCTTTTTGTAGAGACAGAGTCTCACTTTATCGCCCTTGGTAGAGTGCCGTGGCTTCACACAGCTCACAGCAACCTCCAACTCCTGGGCTTAGGCAATTCTCTTACCTCAGCCTCCCGAGTAGCTGGGACTACAGGCCCCAGCCACAACGCCTGGCTATTTTTTTGTTTTGCAGTTCAGCCGAGGCTGGGTTTGAATCCTCCACCTTCAGCATATGGGGCCGGCGCCCTATTCGCTGAGCCACAGGCACTGCCCTAAAATACATACAGTTTAAATGAGAAGAATAGAAAACCTATCACAATCCCAAAGAGAATAGATAGAGTATAATACTGTTTATGGCAAAAGTGAGCAAATATATTGCCAGAGCCCAAGGGAAACAACATATTCACATAACCCATTGAGAGGAGAGTCGAGATGGACTGTCCTATAGACATCCTGGCCATTATTTTTTCAGACACCAAGAATAAAATCTAAGGAGTTGCAACCAAAACATAGTATCAATATTCATTACAAGTTGTAAGAGTAAGTATTGTTTCATGAAAATCTTACTTTAGTTGTATGTACATGTGTATATACAAGGTTCGTATGCACATGTGCATACATATTGGTTCACCCTGTAACCCAGTGTTTTTCAACAAGTGTGTCACAAAACTTTTAAAAGATAATTAATTCAATTATTTTCCAAAGAAGTTCAAGGCACAGTAAGTATATTCTTTCTTTTTTTTTAAACTTTTTTTGGATCAACATAATTTAAGTGTGCCGTAGAGGTTTAACTATAGGTTCATGTGGGCCATGAAATGAGAAAAGGCGAAAAACACTGCACTGATCAAGAACCTATCTCTCATTTTGGACAGTGGCCAAAGAGAATTGAAGAAAATCGTAAAACACATTTAAATGAACAACCATCAAAGCGATGACTCTGAGGTCTAAGAAAATGAAATCTTTCCCCAAACTGCAGAACTGATTTTAATAAAAGATGTGACCACTTATAAACCTGACCACACTATGCTGCTATTTCATTGCATTCTCAGAGATCCTCCATTTGAGCATGGGGAAAAGATTGTGCTTCAACTTTCAAATAGGCGGAAGAGCTTATTATCTCATGGATCATTCTGCATATGGCTTTATATACTATACAAATAAGATGAAAGAATCCTGATACAAAGTTTTTATCTAATTGTATTTTAGATTAAAGCAACATCAACTGTTTTACTGTTTCATAAAAAAATGGGTGTTGGTTTTCTCTTTCCTGAACTCATTCTAGGTGATAAATATAAGTGGACAGACAGTGGTTGCTAGAGATCACATTTAGGGAGCTCCTGTAGAAGCATTTTCTGCTTTTCTTCAGTTCCCTGAGAGTTTCTGATCCAATGAAGAACAGAATCATGAATTTTAACCAACTGCCAAAGACTTTATTCAATAGATTTGATGATGAGTTTGGTATAGAATTCAATATGGCTGTTGTGTGAAAGAAAAAAGTCCAAATGGAAGTACTTAAAGAGATTAAGCCGTTTTAAGCTATTATAAACTATTGCAAACCACCATCAGTCATTGTAAAAAGTTAAATGGGAGGGAAAAACGTTTTGTAACCATAAAAATGTATGTTCCAAATGGGAAAATATTTGAGCATGTTTCTCCAAAAATGGGGATATAAGATATTCATCAACTTTTTTTCATATTATAATGATATATTTTTATGCATCTTCAAGATCATTAACACCCACTTTAGGAGTATATTAAGGAAGTAGTATCATAATACTTTCTAATGCCTTTAGACAAGAAAATTAAGTTGAGGCAACATAAAGAACTTTGGCCAAGTCCTGGTTATAGGTTTCATTTTTTCCTTTTCATTTACCCACCCTGAGCCCCTGAATCATGATAAGATACACATTAAATTAACTCTATCATTTATAGTAACCCTGGTAATTTCCTTTTTTCTTTTAGTAGTAAGCATGAAAACATGCACTTCTTCCTAGGGGAGTAGCCTCTTACCATTTGGTTCTATAACATCTTAGGAATGACTTGGACATATTTTTCCAAAGAATTAATGAACTGCTTATACACACACATAGTTGTATATGCATATAACTTAGACTATCATACTCCAATATTTTTAGAATTATTGTTTAATTACTATTGGGTAAATATTTTTAAATGCAGCTGTATTAACCTCACCAGTATTTTTACTGACATCTTAACTGTTGCAAAAACATGAATTTTCATATAATTATCATTAGACTACAAACAATAACCTTCTGCATGTTTAAAGTGGTTGCAGAGCTTGTTATTATAGACCGCTTTCAGTGCTGTTCATTTAGTATGCTGTGTTTTTAACACAAATGTAATCCACTCTGCATTTTCCATTTAAAATGCATAAGGCAAAGTGCATCATAACAGGATGTAACTATGTATTAATCAAATTAGCACAACACTTCAAAGGCTTGGGCTTTTTGCTGGGTGACTGTTAGATCACAATTCATGAAGGAAAGAAGCAGCATAATGAAAGGCTTGGCAAGGGAGCAGTTTATTTTCTTTCCAGAAAGATATAGAGTGGGTTAATTTTCATGATGGGAAAACATGTCGAGAAAGGGTAACAGTAAGCATTAAGCTAAAGGACAATAAGTGGAATTTAGAATACTAAGGTGGTTTTGCTGCTGATCAAACATAAATTCTGTAATTATTTGATGATACAACAGAACTCCGATGACCTATTGTTAAATTATTAAATCTTCATGACCGAAGCAAATAAAAGCCAGTATAGTCAATATTAATGTTCAGAACATGGCATATCAGGCAATTCTTTGTCATTGGGAGCACAGGAAAATATGAAGCATTCAAAT
Organism: Perodicticus potto; assembly: GCA_963574655.1. Classification (NCBI taxonomy): domain Eukaryota; kingdom Metazoa; phylum Chordata; class Mammalia; order Primates; family Lorisidae; genus Perodicticus; species Perodicticus potto. Next base: position 27,413 of record CAUYRH010113778.1, on the reverse strand, counting down.
ACAGAGTTGAAGGATACATCAGGCATGCCGTGTAATATAGTATCATTGTAATTATTTCTCGATCTTTGGTCAGCGTTTGACTCTGCATAGTTCTAAATATGTGCACAGACAAGACAAACTGGCTGGGCTTAGCTGGGACAAATGATAAAGAAGAAATTAGACAGCCAAATGAATGAAAGTCAATTATTTCATTGAACATTCAACTGATCGTTATCATTAGACGCCTGATGCACTGCAAACTTCCCCTTTACTGCTCCTCACAGATAACAAAAGAGCAACTAATTTCTTTTCAATCTAAAACTTTACTTTTCCTGGCATGGGGATTAGCGTGAGGAGGGCACACAAACACTCACCTCCCTCTTGACGTTTTTTTTTCCTAAATGGGAGTACAGTGTTATTTAAATGCTAGGCTCTAATTTGTTTTTTCCCTTGTGCAAGATCAGGAATCTTGTGGTCTCCTTTGAGTAAGAGAGAAAACAGACAATTTTCATGACCAGAACGAGATGAAAGTAAAGTAATCTGAGTATACGTGTGTGTGTGCTACTTCATGCAAAGGTTGCTCTTTCACAGTATACAAATCCAGATATCTGCACATGGACCAAGACGCAAGGTATTCCGAGTTAGAAATGCACAAGAGGGGAGACTTGAGGGTGAGCTGGAAACAGGACAAAGGGGAGAGACAGGAGAGATAGGAGGAGACACGACTGAGGCAGGGTAGAGGAGAAACCACGGGGACCTGAGGGCAAGAAGAGAGAACCTGGGGGGAGGGGGAGGAGCAGAGAGGCCACGGAGACCAGAAAGGCCCCGCCAGAGCAAGCAGCTGAGTTTAACTGGACTCCTCACCTCAGCTCTCAGTCCATAAAATTATGGTCATGGTGGTGGTGGTGGTGGATTGCAGGAGCTCTAAAGAATTTATAATTCTTTATTTTTTATTCAAGTTCTACTTCAATATTTTATTAAAAATTCAATTCCTAAATTTATAGATACTAAAATGCTGCAACTTACTGCTAGGATGACAACACACCAACAATAAAAGAAAATCAATGCACCAAACACACAGCAAAACCAAAATAGATGCTAGATTATTGAGAAGCAAGTTTGTATCAGAAGTGGCGTGACCCATGGCTCCTTAACCCTTGCTATGGCAATTCTTGCTTTTTCCCTTTTTGTTTTGTTTTATAAGAGAAAAGAGTTCTATTTTTAAGAGTGAGGTCAATATTTGCAACAAAAGCAGCAATGGTCTCATAACAAAAGGCATTTAAAAATCAGTAGCATTCGCACTGCTAAGGGTGACACTAGGAGTTTTTGGTTGTTCAGCTTTGTCATTGAAATAGTGCTGCAACCACTACTGACCAGGAATTTTCTACCTTCACTTTATAGGAACGTTTTGAGCAGGGAGCTGTTTGCCTGGAGCGGTGAGGGGGTAAGTAGGATGACTGGCAGCATCATTGGTCTTTACCCACTGAACGCCCACGGCACCAGCCGGCAGGTGTGATAACTAAACATGCCTCAGACATTGCTAAATGTCCCCGGGTGGCACAAGTTGCTCCTGATGGAAAACCGGTCGTCCAAACTGGAGGTAGATCGTGTAGCAAACGCATCCGAAGAATAAAGATAAACTTAATGATACTGTTTAGATTCCTAGCACGTGACACCACGTGGTTCAGGTAAATTGAAAACCTCTCCAGGTCATAAGATAAATTTGTAATGGCCCTAACTCATTAAAAAACAAAAGAAAGCACCCAAACGCTTAGCGCACAGAAAGCTTCAGAATTCCACGGGGAAAGTAAATTTGAGCTTTACATGATATCCTGAGGGTAAAAGAAGAATTGCCAGGATAGTGAAAGCAGTTTGAGAAAGAGAGAAAGATTGAGAGAGAGACTCCCTCTTTAGGTCAAAGTCCACATGATTTGAACATGACACATTTTGAAACAGCCCAAATGAATTCAGTAAACATATCATGTGCTGTCTTGAAAACCTTCCCAGAGAGAGTAAAAGCTAGAGTTAGGTCAGTTTATACTTACATCAGTCACTGATTAGAATCCCGTAGCAGCAGGAAACAAGATGCCCCTCAACTTCGTGACTTTCGATTGGGGGAAAATAAAATATTCTGTGCTGACCTTGCCTGAAGTCAGTTTTTCCTCATAGCTCTGCTGGAGGTCAGAAGATTTAAATGACAGGACTTTGGCACTAAAGGTTAGTCTGGGAATTGTTCTGGGGATGATCCTGCGTTTTCCACATCCCAGATATATCTCCCAGGCACAGAGGGGAGGCACAGCCCATGGGGCTGTGAGTGAGTGCCCCTGACATGGAGCTTTCCCCTGTAGTGGTTCTCAAACTGCAATGCGCATCAAAGTGACCTGGCAGGTTTGTCAAAATACAGATTGCGGAGTCCAACCCAGGGTTTCTGATTCATAGATCTGGCGTGGGGCCTGACAAAGGATACTTCTAATAGATTCCCAAGTGATTCCGATGCTGCTGGGTCCAAGGCCCACATGCTGAGTGTGTTTTCCTAAATTAACCCGACACCAAATCTTGATTCCTTTCCGCTGATTTTTTTTTTTTTTTACTACTTAGGTTTTAGTTAGTGATGCCTCTCTTTGATTTGCTTATACGTTGCCTTTAAATATTTCACTAATTTTTTTCATGATAAAAACCTTGTCTCTTCCTGTAGAATATTTGCTCTGTCTTTCACTTATCACATAGTGCTGAGTACACAATAGATTCCTAAGAAATGACTCCCGAAGACAGAATGAATGAAGACAATGTCAAGTATAAACTTACAGTATATTTTATCCTTTTGATTTTTCTTCATCAAAAGTAGCTATGCTTTAGCTTGGCCTAATACCAACTCCATTTTCTTCCTACTTTAAATCTTCTTTTTTCTGCATATAGACCTCATTTAGGAAGAAGAGGAACACGTATTATGGCTTACATACTTCAACATGAAAAGCGTATAAAAGGACTTTATAGCCATACTTCTATTTTCATTATCTAAGTGTATTAGTAAAAGCAAACCTATTACATCTTCCTTTTGGGAAGCCAAAAACATGTAGAATTTATGTCATGAGAAACAGCTTTGACAGACTTTATTTGACATGCACATCAACTGCTGGGGGAAAAAAATCACTAGAGGAAATGTTAAACTAAGTTATGACGCTGTCCTGCCAACAGAAGATGGAAGCTGGTCGGTTGGCTGTGTCTTGAAGATGCATTAAAATATGAGGGCGCAAAATAGACAGCTGTTTCAGAAAGATCAACCCCGCATTATCCTAACTGAGAAATAAATGTGCAATATAATATATAATTCTGGCATGGGTCTGCAGGTCTGAGATAATTCTTAAGAGCAGGGCTCAAGTGATTTGTCATCAGACCCTTAGAAGCAAAGCTTTGTGTTACACTGCTGCAAGCTCTGCTTTCATTTATTGGGAACTATATCATTTTTATTTGATTTCTTATTTATATTTCAGAATTCTTGAAAGGTTATTCTGCTATCAAAGTGAAACAATGTATATACTGCCGAGCCATTTGAGCTCATAGACGGATAAATAAGAGGGCTCTCCCCAGCCCCCAGCTCCTCCACCATCACTGAGAAGTTCCACCTTTCATATTGTGATTGTGAGGGGAATGGGCACGAGGTGTCTGTCCTGTTTTCCCTCGGTGGCTCCAGAACACCCTTCCGATGTCCTCTGCAACTGCAGAAAGGAGAAAAACCTTTCTTTCTTGTGCTCTTCTTATTTCTCCCTAAGATATCATGTACCTAAATATATATTTGGACTGCAAATGAAGAACATAAGATAATGTTTGCAATTAAGATTGCCCTAGAAAATCCTCATAAGTGTCAGATGTAGAGACGCAGTTTCTAAGCAGTGTCTGCTGTTAGCATCGCAGGTGCCTGCAAGGAAGGGACGGCAAGTGTTTACTCTCAGCCCTCTTCTCTTCTTCTTCCATTTCCCTTCAAGGTCAGGTTTCAACAGCACTCCCAGGAATGCCCCTGGTACTCCAAAGAACTCACCCAGGAAAGGGCTCTGCAACGATGACGCAGCTGCCCGTCTCTGCTGTGGGGCCCAGGTTCTGAGAGTATGTTGTCTGCCCTTCAAGCAAATCTGCAAAGGACTGATGATCTTCTTTGCTGTGTGTGTGGCCTCTTCCAAGTCATTGGAGACACCAGGGGCAGAAGATCTCGAATATAGAAAAAAAAAATTAAGAAAAGTCAACCCAGAGTTACAAAAATTAAAGTATAATATTAAAAATTTACATTTAATAATGAGTTTAATCCCCTGAATTCAAGATAACATACTCAGGCAATTCACCAAAAAATAATTACAGAATTTATTTTAAAATATATTAGTTTCTAAGATGTGGGGTGGCATGGTCTAGTAATGGCATGCACATCTGAAGTTGTATGAAGAACATCTACTTCTCTTCAATCGCAGCTGCTTGCCTGTAGTGTCACCTCCTGTGAAAATAACAACGAATGCCAGGTGTAATCCCAGCCCTTTAGGAGGCCGGGTGGATTGCTTGAGCTCAGGAGTTCGAGACCAGACTGAGCAAGAGTGAGACCCCCATCTCTAAAAGTAGCCGGGCATTGTGGTGGGCTACTATAGTGCCAGCTACTGTGGAGACTGAGGCAAGAGGATCACTTGAGCCCAAGGGTAGGAGGTTGCTGTGAGCTATGACGCCATAGAACTCTAGAGAGGGCAAAAATGTGAGACTATCTTAAAAAACAAACAAACAAACATTAAAAGTCTAAATCTGAGGCTTTTCATGAATGTGAGACCCCAGCTAAATGCCCGTGTTGGCCCATTTTGAATAAGCACTATATGCAAGATGCACACTTTAGGGCCATATTTCACAGATTTAAAGCATCCCACGAAAGAAACCAAGTCACAAAGAGATCTAGAGTTTACTTTTTATCTAGTAATCAAACTAAATTTAGCCTCCTGACCTCCCCCGCCAAAAAGAAAAAAGATCTACAAGTTGCATTATTGGTTAAAGCAAGAGAAAATTCTAATATTCCAGACTGTATATACTTACCTATTAATATGTAACCACTAGTGAATACTATGTCCAATGTTCTGGTCAAATGTTAGTCGCATTTTTACTGAAGAAACTTTAGAGGATGAACCATTAAACTCCACATAATGGGATTTCAACCTTCCATATACTTATCATTGTCAAATTTACTCTCTAGATTTATTTAAAATCAAAGGAAGCCTTACCACTCCCTCCTGTTTTAATAATTCATCTCTACAGAACGTACTGAATGGGTCACAACTCAACAGCAAAGAAATGACCTTTGTTTTGTCTTTAGCTAAAAGGATCATTTTGTTGACAATAACTTTAAAGAACTTTGTCTTTGTTACAAACCAAGCCAAAAGAGCAAAAGTCCGTAACTTTCACCAGGTGTGGCCTTGCACCTGTGAATGCACTTCATAAAACACTTAGAGTGCACCCCACTCTGTCCATATCTCCACTTAACCACAGTTCTTAATTTATAATGTTTCCCACTTCAAGTCAAGAAGTAATCCATACTTGGGTACTCATATGACTGCCATTTCAGGATTTTAGAAATTATTATCTTGAATAAGGTGATAGGGCTTTGTTTACAGGTTGTGTATGTACTTAAAATAGCTTAGATTATTCTAGAGATTTTGTTACCAAGCAATTTCATGTGACTATTTCAGATTTGCCTGCTCAAGCCATGTTTTATATTGTGATTGCATTAACATGGGGTTAATGTTTTATGGTTTTATTACCAATTTTATATCCTAACATTTCCTAATTTGTCCTGCTGCAGACTATTTGGTTGCCTCTCCAGACCAAGTGTTTATAAAGTTATTATTATTTTTTATTTTCTCTATACATGTACATTTGTTTATTTGGTTTCCACTTTTTGCCTTCACAAAATTAAAGAGGCTTAAAATTTAATAACAATAACAATGTTTAAAATAAGGATTAGAAACAAAAACCCCGTAAAGAATGAACAAAGATAAATACATTCGGAAAAGAAATCAGATGATTGCTGCAACGAAATATTGAGCAATAATAATAATAGTAATAATGCAAAAAAAAGTACTATTCACATTGTCTGATAAAAGTATATCTATCATAGGATGCTTTGACTCTGGGGTTTAGTATGGAGTCATCAGTTAACTTCCTTTTTTTCCCCCCAAAGTCTCAAAAAATAGGAAATACTTATTTTTATAAATAAAAATAGAAGATAATTTCAAAAAAAAGATCATGCCAAATTTTATAGACAATAGAAAAAGAAGAAATACTTCAAAATCATTCTACTTCATCTGTATATACCTGATTAAAATTGGAAAAAAAATATTATTATAAAGGGAAATTACAAACATATTTCACTTATATATGAGGATGCAATATCCCAAACAACATATTAGCAAGTTGAATGAAAACTTATTGTTCAAATAATGTACTTCAGTCAAAATTAAATCCAATTTATGTGAGAATTAGTCACTATGTTCTTTTCTATTTTTTTTCTTTCCCTCACCCCCTCCCTCCTTCTCTCTCTGTCTGCTTTCCACTTGTATAAAGTTATTTTCCTCTGGAGCTTAATTCTTTCCTCCATTTTGTAGTTTTCTTATACTCATCCTCCCCAGTTTCCCTCATTTAGATTCTTGATTTATTGCATACAATCTGAGACATAAGAAATGGATTTCTCTGCTCACACTGTTCACCAAGTACCTATGGTTTCAAGTTCAAGTCTCTACAACTTTCTCATTTTCTTTTGATTCCTATTGAATGTCTTTAACTGCTTCCAATATTACCTTTCCTACATGAACACTAGAGATCTAATCTGGAGACACTGTTATCAGTTATTTTCCCTTTCCCAGTGACCATTCTCCCCTGGCTCTTGAAATCAATCAATTTTCCTTTGAGAAATCAATGACCCATCCTCGCATCCGTCCTTTGGGTGGGGCTAATAGTGCCTTGCTCTGGAAATGGGCATGGGCCTAAAATTAGCCCTAGGTCTTCAGCTGCAACAATTGGAAATGAAGAACTCTTTTTCTTTTTCCTTTCTCTTCTTTTCATTTTTTTAACCTTCAAATCATAACATGACATTTGTTGGACAAAATTTTGATTAACAAGTAAATAAAATCATGCTTTAGAAGTCTGGAGACCACAGAAATACTCATTCCATTTCTATAAAAACTCTTGCAGAATTGCAACATGGACAGTCCACAGGAGAAACCAACTGCTGTGCATTACTCACCTTAATGCGCTCTCTGTTACCCAGAATCCTGTCCAGACATTCTGCAGGTGCAGCACCTATACGGCATTTCACAGAGACGCTGTCCTGGAATGATTAAGAATCTTAAAGGTGGTCAGAACACCCAAGAGGGATTAATTATAAAATGAGGAATCAAAGAAAGTCAGGTGTACATTTAGTAAGGAAAAATGGAAGACAAAGTTATTCACTCCATTTCTGGGAGCAAAAACTGAGGCTAAAATAGACAGCCCAAGAGGGTTAGGTAAGAATTTCTTAGGATTGGCTTTTAGTCTTTATTCGTTTTAGTCAGTGACTATTATCTCATCCTTATGGAGATCCTAAAAATTAGGACATTTGTTAGAAGATTTTCTGTGGAGTGGAAGAAGAGCTCTTTCTTCTAACATGACTTAGCTGGTTAAAGGTAAGCCTGGAGATGCTGAGGGCCACCACTTGAAGGATTCTGGTTAAGAATAAAACTTAAAGCTAAAATCAAGCATAGCTGATGTGCCTGACTTTTTAGTTATATTAGCCAAAACATGTCTCCCTCTCTTTTTCCCCGTTCTTGTATTAATTTGTAAGTAGTCATTATGGACTCACAAACATACTTAGGAAGTGAGGTGCACGCAAAGAAATATATTATAAATTAGTTACAGAGATAAGACTGACACTCCTGATCCAGAAAGCAGTAAACAGCAGTATATATTTAAATCTTAAGTGCTAAGACACAGAACATATGTAGTAAGTCTAGCTAATGCAGAGACCTTTGGGGTGATGGTAGCTGGAGGTGCCTTCGTACAAGAAGTGTTAATTAAAGTGGAATTTAAAGAATAATGCAAAGGAGGGGGGTAAAGTCCCATAGCTGGATGCGGAGGAGACCTCCTGCTACAAAGAGGTTTGTGTTGAAAGTGTCGTGTGATAAGGTTGGTGAAGTCATGTGAAACTAGACTATGAAAAGTCTCAAGATAAGTAGAGGATTTTATATGTTATGGAGTGGGAAGATGAAGCAGTTCTAATTTTGTTAAGTGAGGAATGATATAGTGAAAGCAGTGATTTAAGATTGTCAAATCGTCAAAGTTGGTCTGCACTAAACCTGCCTTAAGAGTTTGATAAAAATATATATTTCTGCTCCCTCTTTCATATCTACTGAGTCATAATTGGTGAGTGGGAAGACTAAGAATCTTTATTTTCAACAAGCACTCAGGGAAATTTAAATATAAAGCCAGATTTAGTGGTACATTGAGCATGGACTCACTTGCACAATCATACTGAGTTTCAGGCTTCCCCCAGTTTCTTTCACATCATAATTTCATTCACTTTCTCCATCAGGAGATCCTTCATCTGCCTCCTCTTCATTGTAGCTTGTACTGTGAGACATGCTTTGTTCAAAACCAACAGTGTTTTCTGCCTACCCTGTCTGTGACTCAGTTTCCTGATTTGAAAAATGTCTTGATTGTACCAATGTATCATTTCCCTTCAGGGACCTGGAAATTATTACCTTTCTCTTTTTTGGTTCATGTTTCCTGTGACACCGGAACAGTTTTCTCCTGCTTCACTGTGCTGTGCTATTAATCTTGTTTCTCATTTCTAGTTCAAAACCTTGTCCACTCAGTGTTGTGGACTCTAAAGCCCTTTTTTTCCCCTAACAGACCACTACATTTTAATGGCCCCACTGTGTGTTTTTTAACTGTCTTTTCTTTTATAGCAAAAAATCTTGAAATATGGTTCATATTTGTGTTCTTCATTTGTTGAGAGTTTATTCTTTTCTTAACTTCTTTAGTGATTTGCAGAGATAATTCTTAGTTCCTTTCTCTCTCCTTCCTTGAATTTGGTGTCAATTTAGAGGTCAGGATAAAAAAAATCAAAATATCAGTCTAATTAATAAAAACCAGGTTGAAGGATATCTTACAATAGGCTTAACTGAGTTTGATAACAATACTCAATTTAATTTACCCCAAAGGCAGAATTTGGGAGTAGGTATGTCATGGGGAAGGTGATGACGCCTTCCCACGTCCCACCTTGTTTTTGACCTAGCACTCAGATCAGATGGACACTGCAGGCAAATGAAGGACAAGAAATAACACACAAATTGCTGAGCTGAGCATTCACTGGAATTCACTGATTGGATGAATCACCCCCACTCTATTTGAGTTCTCTATAGATCCTAGTTATCCTAGCCACATCCCTTGGAGGTGCAAGTGAGGGACCAGAGGAGGCCTAGAGTGATTGGCAAACAGAAGCAGTTCTACATGAAAATGTGTTGAATAAGTGTGACCCCAATGTCCAGTGCCCTTCAGCTTTCTAATGAAACTGCATAATTAAGCAACACAAATGCCAAACTTCTGCTCATTGCCTCCCTTTGCACTTTTTTTTTGGTGGACTTTTCTGAGGTATTGACTACACATGGGCCATGTAGAGGTGCACAGTTTTCTCACTTGCCAAAGGCACCTTGCTGAAGGAAGAGTGGGAGGTGGAATTTCAGTCCACATGGTGCTTCCTGTAGGAATGCAGCTAATCAAAGGAAGGGCTACCAGTTTCTACTTGCTAGGCAGAGTCTGTCTGGAAAGTCCATCCTTTTATAATTTGTCTGTCCAGAAGCAGCACTTTTAGAAAAATTGGTGTAAAAGAGCTGAGACTATAGACTCTTAAAAACTCTTCTGTCTTCCTACCCCATCCAAAGCATAAATCTCTCATTTTTTTCCTTCCCTCTGTCTCCCTGACATTGTTCTGCATTCTTTTCTGACTCTTCTACTCCATACCACCCCTTTTATCACCATTGTTTAATCATCAGGCTCAGCTAAATTTCTTTTCACTTCATCTACACACTGTTTAAAGCAGGGCTGATGCACTTGCGAGACTCTAGAATGTTGGTTTATATAACTCTGGGTGGACTGAGACCACCGTTTTGTTAAGATGATGTTAACTTATCTTAACTTTCGCATCCACTATGCCCAATATTTGGGTCAACTCATTCACAGAGGCAAGTAAAAGCCCCCCAATTTTTTTTTAATTTCAGGTTAATATGAGGGTACAAAGAAATAGGTTACAATGTTTGTGTTTGTTGGATAGAGTCCCTCTTATAATTCTGTCCTGTCCCCAAGAGATGTGCTGTATACCTAATATGGTGCCCATTAAGTGGGAGCTCACTAATCTCCCTTCTTCCTCTCTTCTTCCTCCTCCCTCCTCCCTCATTCCCCTACTGCCCACCTTGAATCGATTTGAGTTTTTCTTTTGAGCATGTATTAGATCATCTACTGGCTTCATATTAGTATTGAATATATTGGATATTTGCTTTTCCATTCTTATGATAATTTACTAAGAAAAATGTATTTCAACTCCAATCAGGTTAATAAAAATGATGTAGCATCACCATTTTTTTTTTTTTTTTTGAGACAGAGTCTCACTATGTCACCCTCAGTAGAGTGCTTGGCATCACAGTTCACAGCAACCTCAAACTCTTGGGCTTAAGTGATTCTCTTGCCTCAGCCTCCCAAGTAGCTGGGACTACAGGTGCTCACCACAACATCTGGCTATTTTTTTTTGTTGCAGTTGTCATTGTTGTTTTTTTAGCTGGCACCGGGCCAGGTTCAAACCTGCCACCTTTGGTGTATGTGGCCTGTGCCTTAACCACTGAGCTATGGGCGCTGCCAGGTTATCCAGTTCTCCCAGCACCATTTGTGGAAGAGGAATTCTTTTCCCCACTGTATACTTTTGTTTGGTTTATCAAAGATCAGATAGCAATAAGAGACTGCTTTCATCTCTTAGTTTTATATCCTATTCCATATGTCTGTCTCTGTTTTTGTGCCAATACCATGTTGTTTTCATCACTGTGTACTTGTAACCTCATCACTTGGTAGAGTGATGCCTCCTGGTTTGTTCTCATTACTAAGAATAGCCATGGCTATAGGGAGTTTTGTCTGGTTCCATACAAAATGAAGTACTATTTTTCCCAGGTCTTCAAAGTATAATGTTGGTATTTTAATGGAGAGTGCATTGAATCTGTAGATTGCTTTGGGTAGGATAGACATTTTAACAATGTTGATTTTTCTCAGCCAAGAGCATGTCTTCTGCTATTTCTGCTATTCTCTTTGTAGAGATAGTTCACCTGTTTCGTTAGGTATATTCCTAAGTATTTCATTTTCTTTGAAGCTACTATGAAGGGAATTATGTCCTTGATTTGTTTCTCAACTTGGCTGTTACTGGCATATACAAAAGCTACCAATTAGTGGACACTGTATTTCCTGATCACTTCCAAGAGTTTTGCAGTTGAGTCTCTGGGGTTTTCTAAATAGAAGATCAGATCAACAGCAAAGAGTCAGAGTATGACCTCCTCTGCCCCTAGTTGGATGCCCTTTATATGCTTCCCTTGACTGATTACATTGGCTAGAACTTCCAGCAGTATGTTCAATAGTAGTGGTGATAGTGGACATCCTGGTCTGGTTCCAGTAGTAAGTAGAAAAGCTTTCCATTTTACATTTTACATTCAGTATGATGTTATCTGTGGATTGTCATAGATGGCATTGATCAGCTTAAGACATGTGCCACCAAGGCCCATTTTCTTAGGTGTTCTCATTAGGAAAGGATGCTGAATTTTGTCAAATGCTTTTTCTGCATCTATTGAGAGGGTCATATGGTCTTTGTTTTTGCTTCTATTGATATGGTGAATTATATTTATTGATTTGCATATATTAAACCAGTCTTAAATCTCTTGGACGAAGTCTGTTTGATGTTGATGTATAATTTTTTAATGTACCTGCAATATATTATCCAAGATTTTATTGAATATTTTTGCATCAATATTCATAAGTTAAATTGGTCTGTAGTTCTCCTTTTTAATTGGATCTTTTCCTGATTTCAGAATCAGGGTGATGTTTGGTTCATAGAACGTGTTGGGGAAGTTTCCTTCCTTCTCAATGTTTTGGAACAGATTTTTCAGTATAGGTACAAACTCATCTTTGAAGATTTGATAGAATTCTGGTGTGAAGCCATCTGTCTAGAGATTTTGTTGTTGTTATTCATAGCTTTTTAATTGTTTCTTCAGTCTCAGTGCTTGATATTGATCTGTTCAAGAGATGTATTTCTTCCTGGTTAAGTCTAGGAAGATGGTGTGATTCTAGGTATTGGTCCATTTCTTCCACATTGTCAAATTTCTGGGCATAGAGGTTTTTGTAGTCAGAAATAATTTCTTGTATCTCTGTGGTACCAGTTGTTATTTCCCTCATTTCATTTCTGATTGAGGTTATTAAGATTTTGCTTTTCTGTTTCTAGTTAATCTGGCCCAAGGTTTATTGATTTTATTTATCTTTTTGAAGAAACAACTTTTTGTTTCATTAATTTTCTGAATGATTCTTTTGTTTTCTATTTCATTTATAGATGATTTAATTTTGGTTATTTCTTCTATTCTGCTTTGTTTGGGACTGGAATTCTCTTCCTTTTCTAGTTCCTTAAGATGATTTATTATATTATTGATATGTTCTCTTTCTATTTTTCTGATGTAGGCATCTAACTGCTTTTGCAGTGTCGCACAGCTTTTGGTGGCTTGGGTCTCCATTGTTGTTATGCTCAAGGAAGTTAATGATTTCCTTTTTTGTTTCTTCCTTGACCCAAGTGTATTTCAGCATAAGGTTGTTTGGTTTTCATGCCTTTGTGTGGGGATGAAAATTTATGTTGGAGTTGAGTTCCACCTTTGGAAATCCTTTCTTATCTAAAGGATAAGGAAAGGTTAAATTTGCCACTGCCAGCAAAAAAAAAAAAAAAAAAAAAAAAAAAAAAAGTGGGGATAATCCTATTATTTTGTGTCTACTTTCTTAATTATTAACTGATTTGCTAAATATTAAGCTAGGCCTGATGGATACCAAAAAATGGCACTCTGTCCTCACATGTTCTCTTTAGGTCATGGTCCTGAGATTAGACAGAAAATGTTGGCAAGAGGCACCCACAAGTAGAACAGAAGAAATCATAAGTGAACACTGGCTTGGCTAAATTAACTCAAGTCTCTTGATATAGAAGAAATGCATTTTCGTATCCAGATTTTGTTCTTTCTGATCTTACCCTATAAACTCTTGCCCTTTTGTATACTCATCTTTGGTTGGATATTCTTTGTTTTGTATTTATATAGGCTCTTTTAAAACCTGCATCTGATAGGCAGCTCTTCATCTTGCTTCACTGGCTTTTTGCCTGTTTGTATAGCATCTTCTAGGTAAGTAACAATTATCTTTGTTACTGTTTAAGAGCTTCTCCTAAGCAATCCTTTTCTGGATCAGAGATTATTTTATCCCCTTGCTGCTTTCAGAGTCTGCTTTCCTAGAGTGTGCAATGCATCTACTTCTTGTCTATCACCAATTTTGAGTTTATAATACTTAATGGTAATCACTGTAGAGATTTTATTGTCATGAGCTTTTAATTTATCCAGTCTAAGTCTATTATCATTTTTTTTAAATTTGAGAGTAAGACTCTTTCAACAAAGATTACTGTCCTTTTTTGCTTCACTTCTGTGCTTATTCTACTAAGTCAGAATTGGGGTAGTATCTTCTGTGATGTTTTCTACATCTTAGGATATTAAATTGCACCAAGACATATTAAGAAACAGATATTCTTCTTTTAGTTGAAGGGGGTGTCTCATAAAGGAATAAACAACCCAAATTCCCTTCCTTTTATTTCTTGCATTTAATTTTTTACCAAGTCTTGTATTTTCTGCCCTTACAATATCTTTGGTGTCACTCTCCTCAAAATGAATCAATACAACAGGCTGTCCTCAACTTCTTTTCCTTTAATTTATTCCAAAATCAACTATGAGATAAATCTAAAACAGTGCATTTAACACATAACATTCCTTTCAAAAGCCCACAAGGCATCTGAAGTAACAATAGGATAAAGTCTTAACTTCTGAGCTTGACATCCGAGATCTCAATGGACAGAGATCCATATCTTTACTTATACTACTTCTCACTATGTCCTGATGGTAATTCTCAGGCCCAACCACATTACATGTCATCGCCTGTGCCACTGTTTGGATGCCTTCTCCCTTCTGGCCTTTCTGCATGTTCTAACTCTACTCCTTTTTACACACCTTCTTAGTTCAACTGACAATATTTTTGGCTATTACTCTGTATATTATATTGTGGGAGATCCAATAATAATGAGACAAAATTTCTATCTAGAAAGGACTTGTAACCTGTAGCTTATTGAAGGAGACAGAGTACTATCTAGAACTCTATAGTGTAAAGAACATACACTGATATCAAAAGGAGAATGTGCTTTGCTAAAAAGAAATGACTTTATTTAAGTTTTGGTAAAATAAGTTAAGAAGAGACTATTTCTGACCACGGGGTTTGTGAAAGATTTCATGGAAGCAGGGCCATTTGAGTAAATGATGGCTAACCTGCCAAATTGGAATATGGGCATTCTAGGTTGAGAAAATAGCCAATAGTTCAGGGTGTTAGACTATAGTATGTATATATCTGGATGATAGAGAGGAGAAGATAATTTGAGGTAAGGCTGCAGAGTAAAAAGGAACAGTGCTAAAGAGTTTTCATTGTGCTCTGTAGACTAGGGGAGACTTTGGAAAGTTCTGAGTAATAGAATAAAATGATAGAATCTATGGTTAGTGAAGATATCTTTGGCAAATATATATATATATATATATATCATAAATGATTTTGAAAGAAAAACTAAAACTGTTGAGCAGGTGGGTGGCTCCTTAATAATCTATGCCAGTGGCAATGAATGCCTGAAATAGAGAAGCAATGAGATGGGAAAGGAAGAGTTATTAGACAAAGCATTTCTGCAATAGATTCTGTAAGCTTTAAAAGGGGCAGAAGGTAGGTATTGGACATGTTAGAGGAACATGAATTGATTGAATAAAATTTCATAGAATACAATATTTGTCAGGAACTCTGTTATGAACTAGGAGTATTTAAATGTATGTCATAGCCCCCAACTGAAAAAGTTCACAATCTAGTCAAATACAGAAATATATACAAATACCACACAAAGAAATTAAAACATCTGGCTCGGCGCCTGTGGCTCAACGGGATAAGGCGCCAGCCACGTACACCTGAGCTGGTGGGTTCAAATCCAGCCCGGGCCCACCAAACAACAATGACGGCTACAACCAGAAAATGGCCGGGCGTTGTGGCGGGCGCCTGTAGTCACAGCTACTTGGAAGGCGGAGACAGGAGACTCGCTTGAACCCAGGAATTGGAGGTTGCTGTGAGCTGTGATGCCATAGCACTCTACCCAGGGTGACAGCTTGAGGCTCTGCCTCAAAAAAAAAAAAAACCTTAAAACATCTATGTTTACATGTATTGATCAATCTTCTTTCTCAGGGCACAGTGATTTGAAAGAGATGACTTACCAACATGCCATGTGAACTGATTCTTTAAAGATAAATAGAAGTTTGATACCTAAGACAGCACAGATGAGATACTGAGGCAGAGAGAAAAGTGTCTGCAAACACACAGATGAATTACAGCCTGTGGTGTCTTCCCAGTGTCCCTGAGCAACTGGAGAAAGCAGCAGAAGTACCTGGTGGAAGGTAAGAAGGAACATTAGCTAGGTTGTGCTCAACATTTTTCAATTTTTTCTGAAGGTGGTAATAAAACAGGAAAAGGTTTAAAAAGACATCTGTGTTTAGAAAAGTAACATTAAGCTGAAGATAAACTGGGGGTAGAGATTGAAGACAGGCAGTTCAGGAGGGAGTTGTTGCAATAATTCAGGTTCAAGATAATGAATCTCCAGACTCAGGCAGTAGAAGCAAAAAATGAAAGATTAAATGTTTATATAGTTGGTGGAATCTAGATGGAAAGCACAACTGAATACAGAAGGAGGTTAGAAGGTGACTGTAAGGATTTCAGTATAGATGACTGAGCTGACACTGTTGCCATTGACTGAGGAAGAAAATACAGGTTGAAGAACAGGGTTTATGCGAGAAAGTGTAAGTGGTAGGACAATTAATATTTACTGAACATTTATGTACTGGGCTCATTATAGTGTTTTGTATCAATGAATTTTTTAATCCCCCTAATGGAGTTATGAAATAAGTAATAGCATCATCTCCATTTTACAGATGAAGTTAAAGCCCAGAGAATGTAAATAACTTGTCCAAGATTGCATGGCCAATAAGAAGCAGAGCAATAATTTGAACCCAGACAGTAAGGTACAAAAGAATTCATTCCTTAGTTTTGTTCAGCCTTGTTATTGGACATAGGAAGCTTTCTGTGTTGGCAGAGAATTGAAACTCTGAAGGATTGGAGATCAGTCAAAGGTTCAGATGTGGAAATGATAGTAACATAGAGTAATTGGGAAAGTGAAAGTGGAGTGAAAGAACTGAGGATTGAAGTTCAGAAAATGTTTCTAATTAGTGTTTGAAATTTGTACATTAGTCGAGGTGAGACTCGGGTTTGTTAAGAGATGTAGGTGGAAAGGAAGGTAAGTACAGTTTTTATAACTCAAGATAGTAGATACTGTCAACAAGTAATGTGTGTTCATTAGCACTAAGATCAAGATGGTGAAGGACTGATATACATGGTCATGAGATTTGGTATTTAAGGGTAAGTATGAACGAAGGCAGGAAGCACATGTTGTGCTTTTGAAATCAAATGGACATGAGACATTCTAAGACTCTGTTGCAAGGTGGGTTTATCAAATGGGTAAGATCATATAAGAGATTAGAAAGCAAATTAAAATTATACAACAGATTAGAAAGTGAATATAAAGTTAGCTGGGGGGAGGAAGTTACATATAATTACAATACTCTCACTAAATCAGCCCACGAGCCTGTGGAACACAGCAGCAGGCAGGATTCCACCAGCCATGAGGTTTGTCCACAAGTCAGTAAAGAAAGCCATATACAACCACATCAACTGTGGAAGGCATGAGCAGACAGGGTTCTACCTGCAGTGAGGTTTGTCCATAAGCAAGTAAAGAAAGGTTACATACAACTACAATACACTCACCAAATGGGGGAACACTTACATCTGGGCTCATGAGCTGGGAAGTCATGAGAACAGCTGACCAGGGTCCAGTTGGAAAAGGTCCTGGGTTGTGTTTCCATTTTACAGATGAGACTTCAAGTCACTGCTTTCCAGGGTCCCCCTTTATTGCTCAAAAGAATAATGTCTAGGTGGTTGTGTACAATTCAAATGTGAGACAAAATCCTGGGAATGTTTATCATCCCTTCTGGGAGAGTGGTCAAGTCCACAGAAGGGAGTAAACATCCTCCAGACACCCTAATCCTCAAAGACACTTGAGTGAGAGACTTCTGCTTTCATGCTGAGAGCAGGGTGAGGTGCAAGGTCAACAAACGAACACAGATGGAGACACTCACACTAAGTATGGTCAACTTTCCTTTCTTTTCCCACAGCACAGACTTTGCTTTTTTAAGTTTTTAAAAATTAGTGGCAAAACCACACATAATAGCCACCCTTTTTTTTTAAAGTGTCTCAATTAAAAGCTATGTCTTAGAAGCCATAACGAAATTTTCTCCAACTGAGGTCAGCATGAATGCACCCAAGTTATTCACCTACATGCTTGAGAAAGATTACATCAGCAGGGGTAACCAACATGGAACGAGGATCTGAAGGCTTTTTCTTGAATGTGACATGTAGCATAAGACATTCCAAACTTTCTTATGATTCCACAGAGAATAGCAGGAAAAATAAAGAAATGTTATACATCTTGAATTCTAAGTCAACATAAATTTCTAATTATAAAAAATTAAATGTATCATACAGTACTGCTAACTATAAGCAGTGTTGCACAACAGACCTCTACAAATTTTCATATATATGAAATGTTATACTCACTGAATAGCTAGAAGGCAAGGTAGTAATAGAGTAGGTCAACAGGAGCTTGAACAATAAAATAGATAAAAACACAAAAGAAAAACAATGTAAAAAATAGAATAACTTTTTGGATGGGAAAGATTGATTCTACTGTAAAGATCAAACTGTTAGTTTTTAAAAGAAAAATGAAAATATCCTCTATGAAAGATTCAGAATTTAGGAGATGTAGGACCTATTCCACCATTTAAATGAACTTTAATGAGGTTTTAAATAAACCCAGAAGAGTCATATGAGAGTCACACCGTGGTGATAGTATTTAAGAAAACCTATCTTAGGTTACATTGCCTATGGGATTCATCCAGACCACTTCTTACTGGAAAGGATCATCATTCTTATTTGCATTCTTGATCCCTGATATCCTTGCACTGAGATTTAGCTTGGATTTGCCCTCCCTCCATCATCAGATACTCTAATTCTGGGTATTTGGTCTTTGTGTCTATGTACCATAATCCCAAGTAAGAAACACTCCTTCCATTCCCTCTTCCATCCCTGGTGGGACCCAGTGGCTGGATCTTCCTCTGTTTCTTAGGCTCTGCATTAAAGGAGAGTGATCAGATAAGAAATAATCCATGAAGATAACTAAAACAGTGCATGTTGGATGACCTCAGCCTCTTCAGAGGTGAGGTGATGTCATTTGCTAACAGTGAGGGTAGGGAGTAGGCTCAAGAGTTGGAGGAGAATAAGAGGAAGTTTGGAAAAGTCACAGTGGAGAATTTGATTGAGAATCAAATGAATAAAAGGATTCCAAGCAGTCCCAAGGGGCTAACTGAGATTAGATATTACAAATTTGTATTACAGCCAACTGGCAGCTTCTTGACGTTCTCTGGTAATATTCGGCAGCAGGATACCAAGAGCAGAGAAAACATATGGTTAGGTTTGCCCAGCAATGAGGATTGGCAGGACAGCTGCAGAGGATGTTTGAGATGGGCTAAAGAAACTTGAGTACTAATAAGAGAGTGACCATGGTGTTCAGGAGAGGCGGAGAAATGAATGACCCAACTGAACACTCAAAATAACTGAAAATGATCACCTTGTTGTCACAGTGTTGGGTGATGTCATCCATTTTCCAATTTAGTCGAAAATTGCACACACCTCACCATAGCCACAGTGAAAACTGCAGCTTTGCTAACTGCCAAATAGAAACAAATCCATTCCCAGCTAATAAATGAATATCCTCATTTACATGCCTTTGAGTGCTTTATGTACCATGCTTTTAAATAACTTAAGCAGCATGACTCTAACAACTTAGCATAGTCTAAATCTTACTCTCTCTTGTTCTCTGATAGTCTCTGCAAAATTACGTTAATATTCTGCTCAATTTTCTTTTATTTTGTTTCCCTCAAGTCAATAAAGCCCTGTTTTAAATGATTATATTTTAATCAAGTTATCTTAGTATGAGTTATCTTTTGAAGTATTTTCAAGGTAGCACTGCAAATAGTGAATAATTTTTTGTTAATGTGAATATGACATTAATTTAATTTGCAGTGAGTAGGAATTTCTTATCATTGGAAGGATTGTTTTCCATATATTAGGTTGGTTTGGTCATCTTTCTGATATGATTTTCACAAAAATTGTGTATACTAAAAAACTCATTAAAAAATCTGGCTTATAGTTTCCCCGTGTTGTCTTCATTTAACTCACTTCCAATTCAATTTTGGAAGTCATATTTTTGTCTCCTTCTTAGGCTCTAGAATTGACCCTTCCTAAGTTAACCAATGTTTCAGTGCCCTTCTTTTAGTCTTTGAATTACTGAAAGTCTCTGATACACTTGATTTGCTGGTATTGGACAGATCAGTATTTTTTTTCTTTTCTCAATGTCAGAATATTGCAGAACTACACACATTTTGGTTAAATAATTTGCTTTTGTATATTTTAGGTCAAAGTTTTAAGTGTACCCTTCACCCAGAATATCTACATTGTACCAGTTAAGTGTGAATTTACCCCACCTCTTCTCTCCCCTTCCACCTAGTTGATTTCCATTATATTACTAGATTTTTAAATATTAATTTTGGAACTATCTTGCTAAATTTTATTACTTGATTTCGTTTTGTTTATCTCTTTAATTTCAGATTAATATGAAGGTACAGACGATTAGGTTACATTGTTTGCATTTGTTAAGTAAAGTCCAAGTTGTAGTTGAGCCCTTCACCTAAGAGGTGTGTAATATACTCTTACATTGTGCCTATTAGGTGAGAACTTACCAAACTTCCTTCCTCTTCCTCCTCCCCCCTTTCTCTCCCCTCCCCTATTTGAATTTAATTGTGTTTTTGTCTTGTGTGGGTGTGTAGTTCAACTACTAGTTTCATATTAGTATTGAGTACATTGGATGCTTGCTTTTCCATTCTTATGATATACTTTACTTAGGAGGATGTTCTTCAAATCCATCCAGGTAAATACAAAAGATGTACAGTCTCCATCTTTCTTAATGGCTGAATAGCATTCCATGGTATATGCATACCATAATTTATTTATCCATTCTTGAGTTGATAGGCACTTGGGTTGTTTCTATATCTTGGCAATTGTGAACTGAGCTTCAATAAACAATTTAGTGCAAAAGTCCTTGTGGTAAAATGATTTTTTTTCTTCTGAGTAGATGTCTAGTAATGGGATTGTGGGTTGAAATGGAGGGTCTATTTTTAGCTCTTTGAGGATTCTTGGTACGTCTTTCCATAAAGGCCATATTAGTTGCAATCCTACCCGCTAGCAGTGTAAAAGTGTCCCTTCTTTCTTTTTCTTTCTTTTTCTTTTTTTTTTTGTAGAGACAGAGTCTTACTTTGTCACCCTTGGTAGAGTGCTGTGCAGTCACAGCTCACAGCAACCTCCAGCTTCTGGGCTTAGGTGATTCTCTTGCCTCAGCCTCCCGAGTAGCTGGGAGTACAGGCACCTGCCACAACGCCTGGCTATTTTTTGATGCAGTTTGGCTGGGGCCGGGTTTGAACCCACCACCCTCGGTATATGGGGCTGGGGTCCTACTCGCTGAGCCACAGGCACCTCCCAGTGTCCCTTCTTTCTGCATCCCCGTATGCAAATTTGTAACTTTATGATGTGGGCTATTCTCACTAGGGTTAGGAAATATCTCAAGGTGGCTGTGATTTGCATTTCTCTGATGATTAGAGATAATAAGCACTTTTTCATGTATTTGGTCATTTTTCTATCTTCTTTGGAGAAGGTTCTGTTCATAGTTTTGGCCCACTTATAAGTGGGATTGTTTGCTCTTGCTGTTAGTCTGAGTTCTCTGTAGATTTTGGTTATTGGCTCTTTGTCAGATTCAAAACACAAAATATCTCCACTGATTCTGAAAGTTGTTTACTTGCTTTAATCGTGTCCTTAGCTGATTGTGTCCCACTTATTTATTTTAGTTGTTTGCTGCAGTTCGCAATGGGATCTTCTTCATACAATCTTTACCCAGGACAATATCATTAAGAGTTTTTCCCACACTTTCTTCTAGAGATTTTATCCTTTTATCTCTCACTCTCTCTTTTTTTTTTTTTTGGTGTTAAATTAAGTCTTTTATTCATTGTGAGTCAAGTTTTCTAAGAGGTCAGAGGTGCAGGTCTAGCTTCAGTCTTTTACATGTAGCTAACCAGTTTTCCCAGCTCCATTTATTAAACAGGGATTCTTTTTCCCCAGTGTATGCTTTTGTTTGGTTTACCCACTGTCAGATGGCAATATGTGGCTGGTTTCATCTTTAGGTTTTCTATTCTGTTCCATAGATCTATGTCTCTATTTTTGTGCCAATACCACATTGTTTTGATCACTACAGACTTGTACTATTATCGCTATTTCTTATTCATTGTATAATCCTTGGCTCCAGTGCTAACGCCTTCAAGAAGTCTTGGTGTCACCCTTCTCTATTCTCCTGGGCTTAGCAAAGTGCCTTCCTTAGGTATTTGTATAACTTTAGCATATTATTCTCCACATGCACTGGCCATGTTGTATTATAATTAGTTTTTCATATCTCAGTTTCTATTATTTTAATATTATTAAAACTTACTTTTTATTATTTTAACACTTTCTGGTATTTTAAGCTTTGTAAGGGTAAGGCTACATCTTACTCTTTTTTGTATTCCTAGCATTAAGAATGCACTAGACAATTAAAATATGTGTTTGAAAGAAATAGTGTCAAAAAATACAAAAATCTAGAGTATTTTTATCAATTAGTCAACATGTTTGAATTCTTAGCAATTTTAATGTACAATAAAAGACTGATGTGCTTCTTTTGATTATAAAAAAGACAATGCAAGATGAAATAGAATACTGTATATTATTGTATAAATGTGAGCATATACACTAGTTTCATCTACTCTCCTTGAAAATGCCCTCCATTTACTAAAAGAGTTGGTGATGGTGAGTTCTGGGAGATTGAGAAATAACTTCAGAATGCACATTTTTATTGCTATCTGCATTTTGATCCTCAAACCCAATTCTACCCATGGATTTGGTTAGATCACTGATATCTCACATCTATCCTTCTCTGTCTCTCATTTCTAAAAATATATGTGTCCTTCTGTTGACTGTCAATTCTTCCTCTTAGTTCTAGATACTCATGGTACCTTTGGTAATTCCATATGTCAGTGAATTTTGCACAGTGAGACAAAATTCTTTTGTCCATCAAAGTTCAAAAAGTGGGCAAGACAGCAGATTCTCCTGAACTGCAGAATTATTCACAAAAGCCAGAAGATGAATGCAACCTAACTTCCCACCCATAGATGGATGAACCGATAAAGAAAATGTGTCATTTGCATGTGATGTAATATTATTCAGCCTCTGAAAAAGATAGCAGTACTGTCACATGCTAAAGTGGGGATAAACCTTGAGGACATTGTGCCAGGTACAAGAAACTAGTCATGAAAAAGACAAGTACTGTGTGATTCCACTTAAACGAGGTATCTAAAGTAGTTACACTCACAGAAACAGAAAGTAGAACAGTGATGGCCAGGGTTGGGGCAGGAAAAAGTAAGGATTTATTCAATGTTTGGAGAGTTTCAGTTTTGTAAGATGACTATGTTCGAAAGATTTGTTATATGACAAATATGATATAGTCAACACTACTGAACTGTAGTTGTGAAAATGATTGAGAAAATTATTAAAAAATACTTTTCGATGGTCAATTTACATGTACTTATTTTTTTTTTACCACACTAAAAGTAAAATTTAAAAAATGATTACTCTAAAAAATTGAGCTGGAAGTTGTCAAAGTGGTGCCTCTGATCTCCTCCCCTAGGTCCAAATCCTGCTACTGACAGGTGCCTCAAGCTCTCACGTTGACAAGAGGAACAGATGAGTGAATCCAAGAATAGAGAGTCTTTTCTGCTTCCACATCAACAACAGAATAGGTCCAGCCTCAAAGTCCATGAATCTTTTATCATGGACCTCAGACTATTGCCTATGAGAAGAGCCAAGATCTTAGTACTGCCCCTGTGAAGTATGAGATAATCTAAAAAGAGACTTACCTATTGAAGCAGACTCACAGAGTAGCCAAGGATAGAGAAGTAATACAAGTGTAATGTTAATGAATGCACATTTTATACTGTGAATAATGTAAGCTTCTGATAGACTTTTAGCACTAAATGTGATCAAATATGTGAGTTAATGCAATCGATCTGGTCGACATGTGAAAGAGGGATTGGTGTGGAGTCAGAGAAGCTGAGGGAAAAGCTACTATCCCAGGCAGAATGAGGGTTTAAATGCACCCGTGAATTTTGGCTTCCATGCTTGGGTAATCATTGGAACAACCAATTTAATATTATAATGGAGGTACAATGACAGCTCATTGGTATGAGAAATGGAAGGAGTTAAGGAACTGAAAAGAGTGAGTATAATTGGTGTCCTGGAAAGAGGCAGATAAAGTATTATTTAGAGGTGAGAAGATTTAGTGGTATTATTATTATTATTTTTTTTTTGCCTAGGATGGATTAAGGTTAGAAGTTAAGGGAGAGAGAGAATTTGAAGATAGAAGCAGCAGAGGAAGCAACTGGCATGTGGAATTACCAAAGGTACCATGAGTTTCTAGAGCTAAGAGGAAGAATTGACAGTCAATAGGAGAGGGACACATCTATTTTTCATTTATTTATTTATTTTTACATATACATGTGTTTATTAGGTTCACTTTTTGCCTTCACGGAATTAAAAAGGCTTAAAATTTAATAACAATAACAATGTTTAAGATAAGGACTAGAAACAAAGACCTCGAAAAGAATCAATGAAGATAAATACATTTAGAAAGGAAATCAGACGATTACTGCATTGAAATATTAAGCAATATTAAAAATATTGAGGGACACATCTATTTTTAGAAATGAGAGACAAAAAAGGATAGATATGAGATATCAGCCTTCTGAGGCTGAACAATGCCAGTTGCCCTTCTTGATTTGCAAAATAATAGCCTAGAGTCAAATTTTCTTAAGTACTATTTTGCTTAGTTTTGACTGGACTAATTTAGATTTGTTGCTGTTGAGGGTTTTTGTGTTTTATTTTGTTTTATTTTATTTTTTACCTAAGATGAGTTAATCTAAAGCAATAGATCAAAGCTTGAAAGTGATTATGAAGGGTGAGTTATAGATGTTTCTTAGCTTTATTGGAAAATAGGATAATTAGAACACAGAGATATTTCTAAAATGTCCTTCATTTATGCTGAGCATTATGACTACTTGCCAGTGGCCTGGACTCTCAGAGAAGTGATAGCCAAGAGCTCAAAATAGCCCAAGGAAAGTCAGTGAAGGGCATGTCTAACAAAAAAGAAAAGTGTTTCTGTGATGCAGACTGTGGCTTGGGCTGAAGTTCAAATCATTTTCTTATTAGGTGATTTCCCAATGATCTCTGTATAGGAGATACTGGAAGACTGGAATAATAGAACTCTTTTAAAATGTTTTTGAAGTTGTTTCATGATGATTCAGTTTCTATTTCTGTTCAAAGTACTGAGATTATTTATAATCTTATAACTCCTTTTTTATCAGCTATTTTTATACTATTGCAGAAGAACTTCAGAATGGTAAATTGCTGACATCTCTTCATATTGGCTTGGTTATTCCTCCTCATTTCATTACTTATGATTATGTAAATAACTGTATCTTAAAATTCTCAATGCAAGCTTCTATTGAAGTGTGAAGGGCAGGCAGCCTTAAGAAATACAATTTTATTAAAATGCATTCATAGGGAACACTATTATAAAATGCTTCATAGGGAACACTAAGGCCCATTGTGAATATAACAACATGCAGCCATAAAATGATTTTAAAAAATCACAAAAATAAAAAATAATAAAATTATTATTTTAAAATAATAATAAATTATTATTAAAATTTTGTCCTCCAAGTTAGTAACAACAGATTGGTTCTGCAACTACTAATAACTGTGGGAGGTGAGGATAGAGAAATAAAATATCATGAAGTTCTGGTACAGAGACTGGTACATTTCTGCATGTAGATGAAAGATAACTGATGTAGTTTTCCATTATAAAATATAACACACCTCTAATATGTGTGGTTCTTCACATATATTTTTACTTCTTTGTGCATCATTGGAAAGACATTTAGATGACTGTATGTGGGTTCTTAGGGCATTTATTGGGCATTAAATGTTAGAAGTCTTGTTAATAAATAATTCTTTGACTTTTTTTCTTCCTTAAGACAATTTCTTTTCAATCCAGAAGATCAAAATGTCTAAACTGAGATATAAACACACGTACATGTGCATTTTTGTTACATGATTATTGTAAAAGCTTAAAGCAATTCAGAGAAGTATGAAGACAAAGGTAGCCATTGCAATTCCATTGTAGATGTTAATTGATTCACTGCATTTTTGATTCAACATATATCTATTGAGCACCTAGTATGCCCAAGGTATAACAGTAAGTTGGAGGAATAAAACAGAGAGCAAAATTGGCATAGTCCCTGCCAATACTACATAAAATATTTGCGCTCCAAATAGTTCTCTGTGCATAATGATTATATGTGACTATTTGCTCATATTTTGCACACATATACTTTATAAAATTAAATGAACTATAACCCAACATTTGCATCTTTTTTTTTTCTCAGGGAACAATAAGTTGTGACCATCTCAATCTGGCAATAAATACAGAATGAAATATCACTTTCTTTGACTGCATAGTCTTTTACTGAATGACTGTTTTAGGTCAGATTCTCTAGTAAATAGAGTCTGATATTTGTACAGAATATGATGGGTATAATGAACTTTTACAAGGAATGAGGCAAGCAGCAAAGCACCACTGGTGACAGGGAAAAGTTGAGCTACTATAAAATGCAGTTGCAATCAAGGTCTTATGTAATTTTGAAGGAAGGTCAGGAGCTAGTGTGGTCCTTCAGGGATATCCTCCAGTAAGGACCAAGTCTTTGCACTCCCATATCAACAAATCATTGAGGGAGAGCTGTCTTCCAGGGAAGGGGATACTTTTGAGTGAAATAGCTCCATTAGGTTAATTACTGAAGAAGGATGCCTACATAAACTGTTGGGAGGCACCTTTCTTTGCAACTAGAGCAGTAAAAGACTTTGTCCTGAATGGGGGATCTAGACAGTCACTATAACATAGCACCTGGGTAAATGGATTATGGGATGTCCCAAAGGTTGCCTACAAAGTCCCATACATAGAGAAAATGGGGAATTGTAGTTAAATGCACTTTTATTTAAAAAACAGTCATAAAAACAAACAAACAAAAAAAATAAAAAACAGTCATAAAATTTTACAAAGAGATAATGTTTTGTAATGTCTATTTTGTAAATAAAGGTACATTTAGCTATAATTTCCCATTTTCTCTATGAACGGTGATATTAGGGGTGACTTTTAGGACAACTTGTATTGTAACTTAAGCCAATTTCCCAAATAACATCTAAGTTACTTAAAAGTTATCTTTATCTGAAATGTTTTCATCAAACTGCTCAACATAGCCCTCATGGCATTTTCTTAGTTATTGTAAACATTTCAGATTGTATATGAAACCAGCACATTGTGTCCCTTGATTGCACTAGTGTACTCAGCTATGATTTAATGAAAAAAAAAAAAAAAGAGGCTTGGGGAGGCAATGAGAAAACACACCCAATTGACACCTGACTCCATAGAGGGTCAGATTATTTTAAAAGACAAATTTATCACTCAAGCGGCTCCAGACATTCAAAGAAAACTCAAGAAATTGGCCCTAGGCCCAGACCATAACCTGGAGAATCTTCTTAAAACGGCCACTATGGTCTTTTATAACCAAGACCTGGAGAGAAAGGAGGAAAAAGAGAGAAAGGAACAGAAAAGAATGACAGCTCTAGTAATGGCACTCCAACAAACGAGCAACTTTCAGGGGCAGAGGGAAACCAGAGGAGCTAAA